>JAODUK010002625.1:0-11960 GCA_027564635.1 Typhlichthys eigenmanni | reverse complement strand
AGAGAGAGAGAGAGAGAGAGAGAGAGAGAGAGAGAGAGAGAGAGAGAGAGAGAGAGAGAGACGAAGCCTATGCCCGCGCTCAGAAGTCGCTCGGAACGTCAAACGGCTGTCTGTTTGTGTACAGTTGGTAATACGCCATGTTTAAAGGTTTCTTTAGTACATTTGCTAAATGTGAACTGGATATGCATGAAACATTTGTGGGAAACGGGGTTTAAATGTTACAAACTGCGCGAAGGGAGAAAGCTCTGTCTGTTGTCTTATCTCGTGACAGAAGAAAGAGGATATAGGCTAAAATGCCTTGATAATGGCATATGATATTACTGTACATCGAAGGTTCTGTGTTTAATATATAGCCTACATTAACACTATGCAGATGCATAAATACATATTCACCGTGTGTGCAATAATGGGGGTACAGGTGTCTGATATGTAACACTACATTGGAGGATGGGATTAAGCAGATGGTGAAATAGATAAACCCATAGTGAGGTATTGGTGATTTAATATTTGAGGGACTTTGCGCCTATGATCATGCATGATGTATATATTTATTAGGCTATATGACCATGTAATGGCGTTTCTGAGCTGATTTTCGCCTCAGCCTCACAGCGCTAGGCGTTCTGGTATATTATACTCAGGCACGCCACGTGATAGATTCATTGTAGTAAATGGGCGTTGTCTGGCCAAGATGGCCGCATACTTGCTCTCACACATGCGGTTGCGTTATGAATACTGACTGATACCTGCATGCGTAGACTGTATGGGTGACAGTCACAAACGTGTATTAAAGACCATTATGTGCATCATCAAATGCTTGCAATACATACCAATAGGCCCATCTGTTTTAGTGGGATATAGCCCACAAAAAGACAATTAAGAAATGTGTGAACTGAGAGGGAATGTGTGAAGTCCGTTTTGCGGTTAATGTTTGTCTATGCTCGTTGCGCTAAAATTATTACACTTTATTTGGAGGCACGGGCACGTTATGCTCTCGTAGATATATCCTATGTACACAAATGCAAATTCCGCATGTGAGAAACCTACAATAACATTTTAGGCTTTAACGTAGGCTATGCCTAGTTTTGTGTGACGCATAATATCAAGGTGTCCTAGACGTAGTAGACGAGGCTATATGCTTTAAACAGATTATCACCAACATAGCCTATTATGGACATATATGTCAGCAAACCCAAGCAAGCGAATCATCCACAAAATTCGTAATTTCAATGTGGTTATCTACCTATTTGTAAAATGATATAGGCCTACCCCCCCCCCCCTCTCTCTCTCTCTCTCTCTCTCTGATTTTGGCTCAGGGGCCGCCCATAACATGAAATGGCTATAGGCTTCACAAAATGGCGCATGAGAAGGCGGGCCAACAAATGCTATAAGCGCATCAGAGAAACGCGTCGAAGTGGCGTGCCAGTCCCTAATTGCCCAACACATTTGGTTTTAGTAAAATTTTTGTAATTACTTTTATTTAACAAGAAATAGAGCCCATATGTTGTTTCCCCATCGTTTTAAGTTATGGGCAGATTATGTTGGATGATGTAACGGGTCGGGGAGGGGGGTCCCATTATTAAAATAGGCTATTTGTAATTACCGATCAATGCATAAACATGCTATAATCTATGTAGTAACGCTTTATTAGTTAAATCTAGAAATCAGTTGAGGCAACGGCATGCTGAATAAACAAATAATTTACACCATGTTAATGGCTATTTCAGGATGGCGTTCAACCATTACAATCGAATTTTACTTTATAACGTTCACAGAATCGCATTATTGCATAGGCCTAATTGTTTTGCACGACTGTTGCGTTTTCTCAAAATGGAGACCCCGCCAGTCCGATAAGAACGTTGCAACCGCAAAATGGAGGCCCACATACGCGTACGAGCTGCCATCTTCTGACTGCACATGCAGGGTCAGAGTGGAGAGAAGAACGTAAACTTTGACCCAGAATACATACAGCCCCTCTTCCTAAATGAAATCCAGAGCTATGCTCTCTCTCTCCCCCTCTCTCCCTCTCTCTCCTGCGCGCACCCATCGTGCACGCAATCTTTACTATTTACCGTGACGATACGAAACCCAAACTCACTGCACACGCAGGTAGGCCTATGCGCGCGTTTAAATATAGACGTATTTGCTGCAGTTGAGTGCAACATTATGAATTGTTCTATTCTATTTGTGTAAGCGAAATGATCGCGTAATCAGCGTTGTTTTGTCATTACAAGTCAGCGTATTGTGGTTGCAGAAAGTATAAGCTATATTTTCATGATTTGAGATTTACACAAATAAATAATAATGATTAAATGTTTGACCCAATGATGTGATTTGGAACCTGAAAATGCCGCAACAACAAAAAGCAAAATATAGATCTAATACATGTATGTAGGCTATTATGTATTGCTCTGTATAGAGGGCATACGCCTACAGTGACTGAACTGTTGCAGATTCACCTGGCCAATATACAGATGCACAAGAAGCAACACGCCTCTTTCTTGGTCAAAAGGGAGGCTTTAAAATAAAACATATAATATTGTGTAAGATCCCTTCTTGTGAACCATGCTACTGTCAAAGTGAGTAGCCCTATGCAAAGCCCTCTTCTGTACAGTATACCTTTCTCTGAATCATCCCAGCCATATAAAGACCTACACATATGCCTCCAGGAGGTTGACGCTTGCAGTATGTTACATGTGTTGTCTAGTGTAGTGTAGCGTCTATTTATAGCACCAGCAAAGCTTCCAGCTATGACTGAAGGACACCTCCAGGAGAGAACTGCTAATAACTGGGAGGGAGGGAGAAAGGGGCTATACACGGTATACAGCGGATAGATAGAAGGATGCAGATGCTATAGAGAGCTGGGGAGATCAGTGAATGGTTGTGTGGTGTGGTGGTGGTGGTGTGTGTGTGTGTGTGTGTGGGGGGGTCATTCGGCTACTGAGAAGGCCAACACAGCTCGACGGACAGTTTTACATTTCGATAACACTGTATGATGTCTAGGTATTTGGTTGGTAGGATGACGGTAGTAATTAGTTATAAAGTTGGTGGGTGGACCAAGTCACTGTAATGGTATTTGGCTGTCCCCACCCATTAGCAATCAAATATTAATCTGTGATTTTCTGCAGGCTAGATCTCTTATGAAATATTCAGCCCCTGCCACTTGCAACAAGCAGTCAGTGTTTGGCACAGAGCTGAGGGACATTTGAAAGCAAATACTATTGTGGTAGTTGGGTATGTCTCTTCTAAACCTGCTAAGATTACCTACTGCTGGTATACTGAACATCTCAAGTATTTTTAAGCACCAGACCACATATTTGTCTTAGATGCATGTGGTCTCCCTGCATATATTTACAATGGATATTTGTTTAAATCAAGCAACATTACATGTTGTTAAAAAAAATACATTATGTCATTATGTATGTGATTCGTACACATTTAACTTTTTATTAATTTCTGTTTCATATTCTAGTCTGAATGTAATCATAGGCAAAGTAGCAGAAAATATAAAACAACCTCTGTTAATACTTAAAAGCAGCTAAATGAATGAATGTTTAATTAAACAAGTCATCATCTCAATGAAACATATCTTGAACAGTGTTTTTGCTGAATCACCTTTGCCGGCATTTGTTGTGGTCATTGGGGTTTGTCATGTTGTTTGTAAGCCGGGTCACTTGAGATCCACCACTATGGAAGGCTTTGTGATGAATCAATGCATGGTTCAGTCAGCCCACTGGGTGTGTATGTGTCCATAGTGTCAAGCATGTTCTACTGCCATAGAGAAAGTACAGTGCACCGTCCTATATTTAGACTGATATAACCTACTCCAGTGGTCTTCGACAGGGGGTCCTCAGAGGTACTGCAGGGAGTCCTACAAATTATTTGAGCCCAATCTAATTTTCCTCCAAAGATTTCAGTGTCAGAATAAATACATGAACATAAACACAACCTGTGCTATAAATATATACACCTGTCAATCATTTTAATGGCTTAGTTAGAGGCCTTTTATACAATGCAGTATAGGCCGCCCTACACATTATTGTTGGCCCGGCAACTATATTTTATACCATACTGTATGTTATAGGGGCTCCCTGTGCCATGTTTCTATCACCCAAGGTGTCCTTTGGCCGAAAGATGCTGAAGACCTCTGACTTAGTCTATAAATATGGAGTCAGCGTGTAATGTGTAGGCTATCCTATCTGTAGAAATGCTATATAAATAAAGATTATTATTACTATTATCCTATATTTGCATTGTGTATGTACTGCTTATTACTTACTATATGGATTAAGCTGTTTGTATTCAGTAGGTAGGCCTAGATTGTACACATAACCACATTTATATATGACTGAATGAGACTCATGAGCTGCTAATTGACCGTCTCTATGAGAGGATGTACAACATCTACAGGCCTACATGCCACTCATATAAAAGCTGAGGTCCTGTGGGGTCGTGAGCTGGTAAAAATGGCTTGTTCTCAGCCAGTTTGACATCAGAACAACAAGTATACACTTAACCTGTTATCTGACAATCCAGACGGTCTGTTTGCAACTCTGCCTACTCTATAGCACGCTAACGTGTAGCATGCTAACGTGCTATAGACTACAGGCGGGTGTCCATCCTGTAAGTAACAGTTTCCTCTCTCACGCATGTTGCAACAGACAAAGAGACCCCGCTCTCTCTCTCCCAGCAGTGGGTTAGGCAGTATTGTTGTGTCAGCATCTCTCGGCTTGACCCTTTACCTCCATATGGGCAGAATGGGGGAGGGGTATTGTAATTGAGCAACGCGTGTGTGTGTGTGTGTGTGTGTGAGGGGGGATCACAGATAAAGATATCAGGTAATTCCAGAGGAAAATGTGTCCAGTGAGTGCAGGGACAAAGGGAATGGTGAAGTGGAAAGATGGGAAAAAGAGAATATGAGGAAGGAAGGAATGTTGTCAGAGGGCAGATAAGAGAGCGAGAGAAATGGAGAGAGCTTCAGCGGCATGTCATTAGAAATCCCTTCCGCTCGCTAAACACTCTTCTTGAACGCACACATCGGCCCGGCTCTTACACCTGGCCCACTTGACTTATCGGAATCGGTCATCGTCGGCCATCTTCCATCTGCCAGCACATGTTGCACACGCACACGCACACACATTAGAAGCAGCTGTCAGTCATGCCAGACAAACCTGTCTGTGTGTGTGGCAATTAATTCCTCTGGAGCTATAATCAGACACGCACACACACTAACCTATACACACACACACTCCACCCTGGTCCCACCCACACATTCCTGTGTGTTCCTGTGTGAAAAGAAGGTTGTGTGTGTGATTTGCCCCACTGTACTCTGAAGGGAACAGCTCTCATTAACTAGCCAGAGCGTAAACGCTCAATACCTTTTGCTTGATCGTTATGTTTATGTCACTCTCCGTCAGATTTAATCGCTCATAAGAAGCACCATATTACAATGACACTGTTATATACTGAATATAGTGTGCAGTGTGCACACTATATTCCTCCAGTGTGTTTGATTTGATTTGATTTGATTCATTACGATCCCCATTAGCTTATGCAAGAATTGGCACCTCCTCTTCCTGGGGTGCACACAAAACATGTATTTAAAAAAGAAACAAGCATCAGCATGAACAACAGCAAAACAGGGAATATATATTTTTAAAATGACAATATTACATATGCACATACAGTATGTATACACACACACACACATACAGTACATGTCATATACATGTGTATACATATGTACTGTACTCTATATTGTCCCATATGAGCAGACATGAGATTTACCTTATATTGTTTTACATATACCCAGAATGTCTTGTGGTGTGTGTGTGTGTGTGTGTGTGTGTGTACATTTGAACTAGTGTGTGAGTTGCTTATACAAATAATCTGGAGATTTCAGTGTATTCATTCTTTACATTTTATTTCGTTTTTTATTTATTGAGCAATGCTTTAAAAAAAGTTACTGCCAAACAAATGGGTTTATTGTGTAGGGAGTGGCATGTCCAACAATCTGTGTCCAGTGCCAACTGTGGGTGCAAGCCTGGGCTTTTCAATTAAGACAGGGATATAAATACTTATGAATTAGCTTCACATCGCCATGCCAATACAGCAGTTGGCATGTATCGCTGGCGCCCTCTCCAGATCATTAGGTGACCCTGCAGCAGCTTGTGGATGTGGTTTGAATGTACAAAGCTGAACCTACAACCCGTACCTCACTAGCCACCACAGCACAGGCCAGCCTCCAGAGCACAGGCCAAGCTCCGGGTGAGTCATTTGAAAGAGCGGTGTTTGTCTTGACTGGCAGATCTGGCGAGTTAACCAGGGACTGAAGAAATCTTAAGCGAGGAACGTACGTAAAGTGAAGCCACGAGCAAGGCACTCAAGTCCCTTTGTGAAAAAACGCCGCTAATGCTGCAATGCTCTCTCTCTCTCTCCCTCTCTCTCTTTCTCTCTCTCTCTTTCCCTCTCTCCCTTTCTCTCTCCCTCTCCCCCTCTCTCTCCCTCTCTCTCGCCAGCAACCTTCTACATCAAGATGTAGTTGTCTGTCATTCGTTTTATATTGTTTGCTCTCTTCTCATCTCTGCGCCAGGCACTCAGGCGTGGCCTCTGATTGGTTGGACTGCTTGAGCGATGAACAGGAAGTGTAGGAGCAGAAATGTTGAGTGTGTGTGTGTGTGTGAGTGTGTGTGTGCGTGTGTGTGTGTGTGTATGTTTTCTGTTACATGTTTAGTGTCATTATAGAAAGTCCTACTCGTTTATTATTTTTCTCTTCTGTTCTCTTCTGACTTGCTATTAATCACACACAGACAAGCTTTTCTGGACCCACGGCCTCCTCTGCTGCTGAGTGAACTCTGGCCCTTGCCCTGTGATCTCTTTTAGGAGATCCCCCCCCCCCCCCCCATCCCGTTTCTGCTGCCTCTTTTGTTCTATTGGAGGCAAAGTCTCAGCTAAGGGCAGTTTATGCTGCCATACTCTTTTCTTTAATGCAGTTCTTTGTTTGAAAACAGAATCAAGCAAAACAAAATAAATGTTTTAATAATATGTGTTACACCCATAATATATTTATGTTAGTTAATGTAGCAGCATTTAGGTAACTTTAGTGGGAAATATATTCTGTGAGGAGTGTTGTTTTGTTGTCTGTCCATCCCTCCACCTAACCATGCCCATTTTAACCTGTTGCCATGGCAACGTCCAATGGGAAAGCAGGTGCTTACTACAGGGGTCAAAAGGGTCCAGTGACGGGTTGGATGATGTGCGTGGAGTTGTGAATGGGATCACGGCAAGGAATGGCATTGATAAACATAATGGCTAGGGAAGGGTTGTGTGTTGATAAGTTGCTGGTGGGGTCACCAGGGTCTCATATGTGTGTGTGGACGTTGTGTGTGTGTGTGCTTGCGTGAGAAATGAGAGAGAGAGTTTCACTGTGTTTCTATATGTTATGTCATCTAGGTGGAAGAAATGTGCGTCTTTGTGTTTTGGGAAGTTGTCTTTGAGGGGAGGGGGGCGTTGTGGGGGTGTTGCAGGTATCTATGAATGACAAAAGACTCCAATTGATACATCTGAGACCTCCCCTGGAGCAAAAGGGGGCTGGGGGATGGGTGCTAGAGGTTTCTTAGCGCTGGGGGTAAGGGGGGCCTTCAAAGCCTTCTGCGGGTGGAGTCACGGGACGGGGATAAGGTTTTCATTGGTTGATTCATTTACTGAATAGCTGATTTAAAACAGATTCAATTTGACCAGTCATACATGTAATCACCAATGATTCATACACTCATAATAAGCAAACACCAAAATACATGTAGAAAATGCTAAATGTGGTGATATTACCAGAACTAGAATCCTTTATCTTAAATGATGTTGGAAGATTATTTCACTCCATTTAGGATTTCCAGGAGCCTTGTCTTAATCTCTTGACACAACTCTGGAAACATTTAAATTGTAGGCAATGAGCTGATCTGCTTACACCCAACAACTTGTAGAAGAAGATACCGGCATGCGGTTCCTATATGAATGCCAAGAAGCTGATGATGAAGATGATGATGATGAGTTGGAAATCTCCCAACTTCAATTTTAGCAACAACTATAGTCAGATATGGGTTTGGTGGTGTGCTGGACAGAACCTCCCAGCCCACAAACATGCACACACACACACACAGCAACACACACGCACACAGGCACGCGCACATGCAATCCCATCTCTCCTTTGTGTGGCTGTGTGGGTGGCTGAACCAGGCGCCATCCCAGACGCCAGTGTGAAGACACACACTGTGTCCAAATTCCATACTATGGCCGACATGCGTTACATGTGTACGGCACATAGAGACCTTTAGGTACGCACAGAAGGTACACGACCTAAAGATAGCGTATTTGGCCGACAAACACTGAATTGAATCTACGGTCATTTTGTATTTGTGATTTAATTTGCTTGCTGTCTGAAACATAAGTGTGTGCATTTTGTTTTTTTATTTTTTTTATGTGTGTGTGTGAGATCGTGAACGCAGTGATATTCCTGTGGTTATTTTGACTGTCAAGACATCACAAGGAGGCATATTTTCATTCTAGAAGCAGTGCTGAGTTGTCCACCTATGAACTCTTGTAAACGGGGGCAAACTGTCATTTAGGAGACCAAATGTTGCGTTCAGTCTCTCCACACATTACATCTCTGTCAAAGTTGGCCTGGGCAACACAATAGCTCCTCCATGAGAGCTGTTGGTCTCCAGCTAAATGTCGAAAACGTGCAACAGATATAACTGACCAAATAAATAGTTAAGCTGTAACATTTAAACCATTAAGATAATAACATACCCAAACAGTTAAGGTATTTGCCTTAAACATATGTTAAATATATGTATAAATGTTGCATATAAAGTATATATATTATGCTTGGTGGTCTAAAATCTCTGTCTGATTCTCTCCCTCTCTGATAACCAATATGTGTCATTCACAAAGCCTCAGCTAGGGTTAGAACTGTATCAATAGAATGATACACACCCACACACACACACACAAGCTGTTCTATCTATCACACATCTTTCTTTCTTTAATCACACTTGTGCTTTCACAGTGTCACGTGTTGAACAAAATGCTGAACTGAGAACTTGCATGTGTGTGTGTGTGCATGCACGCAAGCGGGCCATCGCCTATGTGAAAGTATTAATAGGTGATCTGCCACACCACAACCATAAGTCAACCATTTCTTCTATAGCACAGTTTTTGTGTTGTGACTGCGAGTTCCTCCTAACTTTGTTGTATATGTAGATTAATCCAAGATGAGGATGTTGTATTTGGGTCATTATTTTTAAAAAACTTCTGACACATTTTATTTTCTCCTTTGCTCCACAGGACCAGGAAACTACAGATCAGAAACATTCCACCTCATTTGCAATGGGAGGCAAGTCCTATATCTTTCTAATCATTCTTAATGTGGATCATTTGTAACAGATGTTACAGTCAGTAGCTGTGTTTACAAGGAGCCTGTTATAACGCTAATACTATACAGTAAATGTCCAATGTAACCGCGACCATTAGAATGAACTTGCCCTTTATGAAGGAAATGTCATATTACCTGTTTAAATTGTCCAAGAGATGAAAATGCTCCTGATTCCTTTTACTGATCAGAATATCTGCACCCTGAGTGGGGTCACAAGACAATGTTTTAAATGGGGGAGGGTACAGTTGATCAG
This sequence comes from Typhlichthys eigenmanni, assembly GCA_027564635.1. Lineage (NCBI taxonomy): Eukaryota > Metazoa > Chordata > Actinopteri > Percopsiformes > Amblyopsidae > Typhlichthys > Typhlichthys eigenmanni. The sequence goes on along the minus strand of JAODUK010002625.1, from coordinate 2,280 downwards.
ATAATCAGTTGTGGGGTGAGCTCTCAAACACCCTGATGCAGGCCCCAATGCGATTCATGCATGCGTTGCGGTGAGGATGCATTCCCTTCATTACGTGTTGTAGTTATACACATAAACTCAAATACATGTTTGCTGACATTAAGGACCATTTGTGGGACCATTAAGGACCATTCGTGAAATCTGCTCCTACGGTCATAAGAAGTGAGGTTAAGAAAAGTCATGTTTCTCCCAAGTCAAGCAGCTGCATACTGTGACCTACAGTATGTAAAGCCCAGACTGTGTGCTGGGTCTCAGACATTAGTTGAACAATGTCAGTTGACCCTTTCACATCAATGGCAAGCACATATTATTCCAGGGGCGTTGATGTTTCTGTCAAAGGGGCATTGGTGAGGTGCACTGTGTTGGTTATTGCATCAGAACAGACCATAGCTTGAAATATGCTAAACCGCCTGATACACTAATTTCTTCACTTGTTGAAATGTACTGTATGTCTTCTGGAAAATCGTTTAAACGGTTTTATGCCCAGCACAAAGATTGATAGCAAATTATTGTTCAGGAACAACTGATATTAAAGATAACAATTGGCCAACTAAAATGATTAATGACAAAACAGTCTCTTAACTTTAACATAATCAGTAGAATAAGCTCATTCTGTTTCTGTATAGAGACCAGCCATGTAACTGGTGAGTTGTAACGGCAACCTGCTGATTGAAATCCAACATTAGCTAATTGTAGTATATTGATTTGATCGAAGTATAGGCTAACTGTTGCAGCAAGGGATTGACTGATGTACCCTATTCGCTGTGGCTCTGTTATTACGTAAGATGAATGTGTATGCATATGACAGATGTTTTGAAAACTTTTCAGATTTGAGTTCATCTAGAGAGAATAAGGAACTCACTTAGAGCGGAATGCCCAATTCTGAAAGTATATATCCTGTTGATTTATGTTAGTTCATCTTATGTAAAATTGTGTGTTTTTCCCAGTACAGGTAGACCTCTTAAATGCAGATAAATTAGTTGTATGCAGGGTGTATAACCTGTGAGGTGATGGTGACTGACTCCTACAGCCCAAAGGTTCTGGATCACAACCGCCAACATGCTCTGCTTTGCTTTGCTCTGCTTGTGCTGTCATTTAGCGCAGCAGATCCTTTCATCTGTGACCACACGGGGGCGACATAGCTCTGCTAAACACAGCGGAGAGTGGAACGCTAGGCTACAATCTAGTAGTATATTTTTCATGGTTGATTAGAGCCGTTAGGATATGAAGTAAGATAATTGATACTAATAATAGCTAAATGAAAATCACAAACTCGGGAGACACCACAACCCTGTGTTACTGTTTAACACATTAAACGTTAAGGCAACATTGTGTTATTATGGACCGAACACATCTTGAAAATCACAGCTTGTACATAAGTATTGATTTCTCAATGACTTTATATTCAATATTCTAAACTACATGTCAGTTAACATAAAAAATGGAGAATCTCAGTTAAAAGCAAAGATTTTATTAATTAAGAAAAACATATTATATAAAAAAAATGATTACGTGAATTTCACTCCATGTATTTCTAAATGTGATGAGCCAATCCAAGATGTTTCTCAAATGTGGTATGATGTTTGTGTATTTCGTGACATTGCCGTGCCTATTTATATTGTTCTGAATAAACGGCAGGTAAATTCACAGTGGTGAAAAGGGTCATGACACGTTTGTGTTTGTTTATTCTCTGCTGGTGTGGATGCTGGTTTATGTTTCATATTATTAATATTAATAATGTTAATTATAGTGCTTTTATCCACCACAGGTGCTTGATGGTCTCTTGGCCCAGTACGGGACTGTGGAGAACTGTGAACAAGGTACAACAACATTGCTGCGACAAGCTTTATTCTAAAGTTGTTGCAGCAATGGTTCCATATTAACACTAAATACAAAAAAGCATGTCAGCATGGAATTTATTTGATGTTGAAAGTTAAAAGCTGTGCAAAACAACAAACAAATCAAACTGCCTTTACTGCTAGAAGTGTTTTTGAGAAGAAGATATAAAAATAATGGAATGTATTGATCACTGTTCACAGCCCATATAACCCTTATTTCACACATGCTGTCTGTTTCAGTGAACACAGAGAGTGAGACTGCTGTGGTGAATGTCACATATGGGATCCGGGAGCATGCCAGACAGTACGTTCCCTCATTCTCCTTGGCTTCTTCCCATATTCCCATCTTCCCATCCACCATTCCTTGCTCACAAACCTGCTCTCCTGTCATTACTTATTTATG
>JAODUK010002624.1:0-11960 GCA_027564635.1 Typhlichthys eigenmanni | reverse complement strand
ATCAGGTGTGTTGGAGCAGGGAGAGATCTAAAACATGCAGGGTGCGGCCCTCCAGGACCGGAGTTGAATAGCTCTGCAGTATGTTATCAGAGATCTTCAACAGGGTTCCAGGACCCCTAGGGGTCCTCAGAGGTACTGCAGGGGGTCCTTCAAATTATTTGATCCCAACCTGTCTTTTTCTTCCAAAAATGTAAATATGTCTGAAAATATACAATACATAGATCATTACAAAATACCTTTATACATGGTAATATGGCCCCCTTACACATTATTTTAGGCACGGTTAAATGTGCATTATATAGTATACATAGATACAGACAGTATACATGTTAGCATGTATATTACAATATTATGTAGCATGTTTATTAACTAACATGTATACACTACATATGGAAACACTACCACTGGCTGCAATACTACTGCAGTATAAATACTAACATGTATACACTACATATGGAAACACTACCACTGTCTACAATACTACTGCAGTATAAATACTAACATGTATACACTACATATGGAAACACTACCACTGTTTACAATACTACTGCAGTATAAATACTAACATGTATACACTACATTATATAAACACTGCCTACTGCATTAGTAATGTAGACAGTGGTAATGGATTGTCATTGTGTTTGTATTTGAATTAGAGTACATGATTATACAAAGCACATACACCCTCCCCTATTAGCCTTCATTGTTGTGTGTGTGCGTGTGTGTGTGCATGTGTATGTGTGTGTGTGTATGTTTGACTGTTTACTGGACCATCCCATAGCACTGCCCCCCCAGTGGCCAGATTAACATAAAGTACACAGTGTTTATTAATATAACTGGATGATTTACATGAGCTGTTAACATGACACACACACACATGCACGCACTCACACGCACGCACACACACACACACTGGGTCATCTGATCAGAGGGGTCTTCACGTTGTAACACTGTTACACCTTTAACCTGGAAACAAAACTACAGTCGCTATGGAGACCATGGTTGTCATGGTGATGTTGAGATGACATGTCATCTGATTTATATTTTGGATCTATGCTCGCTCTCTCTCGCTCGCTCTCTCTCTCTCAGGGTATGATATTATGATATTATGATAATATGATATGCTAGTGTTTTAATAAGCAGCCTGTAAATCTCCTCTTAAAGGTCATGTAGCCTCCGACATGACAAAATCATATCACTGCTAATCATCTGTCTGTCTGTCTGTCTGTCTGCCTGTCTGTCTGTCTGTCTGTCTGTCTCTCCAGTGAGGTAAGACAGATGTTTGACCAGGAGAGTAATATCTCTTTCCTCCTGAAGGAGCTGGACTCACTGAGAGACCTTAACAAGAAGGTACACACACACACACACACACACGCACACATACACGCACGCACGCACTCACGCAAGCGCACACACACACACTCACTTGGACACACTTGCAAAAACACACATACACTCTCACTCTCTCTCACACACGCACACTCTCACTTAGACACACACTTGCAAAAAAAGACACACACAGTCTTTTATTAATTTTAATATAGAACTCATGTCAATTACTTAACTTATCTATTTTTTATTTATTTATTTATTTATTAAAACTTTAATATGAAAAACGTTGGTGTGTGTGAGATTGATCCAACGTTTCATGATAGGACAGTAGTACTGTAGACAGTGGTAGTGTACATATGTAGTGTATACCTGCTAGTATTTATACTGCAGTAGTACTGTAGACAGTGGTAGTGTACATATGTAGTGTATACATGCTAGTATTTATACTGCAGTAGTACTGTAGACAGTGGTAGTATACATATGTAGTGTATACATGCTAGTATTTATACTGCAGTAGTACTGTAGACAGTGGTAGTATACATATGTTAGTTACAGCTGTGAGGTTTTTCTGGATGGTCAAACCAAGAGGAAAGGCAGATCTATTGGAGTATAGCGTCTCCATTGGCTCACGTGCTCTCGCTACACTGACATTAGTGTTGTAATGTTAGATGTTAGCAGTAAATGTGTGTTTATTAAAGCATTATTATAATGAGTGTTTAGGAAAGCATTATTATAATGTGTGTTTAGTAAAGCATTATTATAATGTGTGTTTACAGAATCAGTTTGGTGTGGCCTTATTTAACCAATATAGTGTGTTTATTAAATAATGATAAAGTGTGTTTAGTAAAGCATTATAGAGTGTGTTTATTAAATAATGATAAAGTGTGTTTAGTAAAGCATTATAGAGTGTGTTTATTAAATAATGATAAAGTGTGTTTAGTAAAGCATTATAGAGTGTGTTTATTAAATAATGATAGAGTGTGTTTAGTAAAGCATGTAAAGCAAGACTGTGTTTACAGAATCAGAATCAAGGCTGAAGTTACACGGTTGGCTGAGCTGCAGCCAATCAATGACCTTCTTTGTGTAGCTGCAGGAGCAGTTGGCCCAGAAGGAGAAGGAGCTGGAGAGGAGGTTGCTGGAGGAGGACCTGAAGGAAGAGCAGAAGAAGATGCAGTTCTGGGAGAGACCATCTGGTACTTGTATCAATCATAAAACATGACACCATTAAAACAGACTATATGGTTTGGGTCTGACAAATTATTTGAACTTGCCCTGTTTGTAAATAGTAGTTTGTAAATTACTTTTAATTAATACGATTAATGTTGAAGAGTTTGCTGTTGAAGAGATTACAGATTAAACAAGGCAGCCACCCAGCTACAACATTTTTGTTAGCAAAGCACTACAGCTACACAGGGCATCCGGAAAGTATTCACAGCGCTTCACTTTTTCCACATTGTGTTATGTTACAGCCTTATTCCAACATGTATTTAACCCTCCCGCTGTCCTATGGGTCAGAATGACCCAGTGCACTTACCAGTAGCGGGCAGCAACTACAACACAGACATATGACATTCCGCGGTTCGCTCCCTCTGCTGCTAGTCTGCTGAAATGCCTTAGGACAGTGGGAGGGTTAAATGCATTTTTTCACCTCAAAATTCTACATACATTAGCCCGTAATGGCAAAGTGAAAAAAGTTTGTTTGAACGTTTTGCAAATGTATTACAATTTTTTTTTTTTATAATAATAATACTGTGTATACTCTGTATACCTCCGAGACAGGATTGTATCGATGTACAAATCTTGGGAAGTCTACTGAAATATTTCTGCAGCATCGAAGGTCTCGATGAGCACAGTGGCCTCCATTATCTGTAAATGGATGTTTGGAAAGACATGCCCTCTTCCTAGAACTGGCCGCCCGGCCAAACTGAGCGATTGGGGGAGAAGAGCTTTAGTCAGGGAGTTGACCAAGAACCCGATGGTCACTCTGACAGAGCTCCAGCATTGCTCCATAGAGAGAGAGAAGAACATTCCAGAAGGACAACCATTTCTGCAGCACTCCACCAATCAAGCCTGTCTGTGTATGCTAGAGTGGCCAGACAGAAGCCACTCCTCAGTAAAAGGCACATGACAGCCCACCTGAAGGACTCTCAGTCCACGAGAAAGAAGATTCTATGGTCCGATGAAACAAAGATTGAACTCTTTGGCCTGAATGCCAATGCGTCATGTCTGGAGGAAACCAGGCACCTGGTCAATACCAGCCCTACAGTGAAGCATGGTGGTGGTAGCATCATGCTGTGGGGATGTTTTCAGTGACAGGAACTGGGAGACTAGTCAGGATCGAGGGAAAGATGAATGCAGCAATGTACAATGAGACATCCTTGATCAAAACCTGCTCCAGAGCGCTCTGGACCTCAGAGTGGGGAGAAGGTTCATCTTCCAACAGGACAATGACCCTAAGCACACAGCCAAGATAACAAAGGAGTGGGTTCAGGACAACTCTGTGAATGTCCTTGAATGGCCCAGCCAGAGCCCATAATTTTTAGTAAAAATTATAAACTTTTTTCACTTTGTAATTATGGGGTATTTTGTGTTGAATTTTGAAGGAGAAAAAAAAACAAACATTTGAATCTATTTTGGAATTAGGCTGTAAGTAAAATGTAGGAAAAGTGAAGTGCTGTGTACTTTCCAGATGCACTGTCTGTCCTCTCAGACAGCCTGTGATATATGTTAATCAGGCATTAAAGGTACAGTCAGCTGTTGCAAGCTAATTGTAAGATAATTCACTTTTTGTCAAATTCACTAAATATCTCCTTGCATTTCGCTATCTTACCGTTTTCTGTGCGTGTTGAAACCAGTATCCGATACTTCTACGCAGCCCTGGCTCCGTAAATAGAAACATAAACAAGCATCAACATAGCCGTACGTAGTACTACGTTTTGCTTCACAACGCATTACGATGTGTGGGGCGGCTCCACAGAGATATATTGTTTCGATTTGAGCTTGAATTTAGCAAATGTTCCCAAGAATTACTAACACTGCCTTTAAGGTGTGGAATCTGTCTTTGATAAAGTGTGCCGTACATAGACTGATTCAATCAGTGCTGTTAGAAACATTGATGGGCTTTTATTTACATTTTTTTCTTCTTTGTTTAAAATCCAACCATTTCAGATCCTTAGGTAAATAGTCGAAGGAGGTTCCTCGCTCTGGATTACATCCTAAAACCTCATTTTAGATTCTGGCCACACTAGCCAGCTATCGCTACAAGTACACAAGAATTCTAAATGTATCAACAATGTGCTCCTGTGGTTTGCATGTTGGATTGCGATAACTTGTTACGCCCTCTAAATCAGACTCTAAATCACAATATAAGACTCCATCAGATTTTAAAAGATGTAAGGATAATCCACCTTTCCAGTGGAAAAATCTAACTACCAGACATTAGACAAAACACGTTTATATAGCGTATAAGTATAATATATAAGTGAAGGAATACTTTGAAGATGGAGTCAGCTATGCTGGAGAATGATTGTTGATAGCACCTCTCCCTCCAATGCCATAGGGTGCTCCCTAAGAAGCTCCGCCCCCTAAAATTAGACACACATTGCCAAGGCTAAGATGGTGTGTCTGCACCACTGTGTTTGTGTTGTGATAATCAGAGCCAGGGCCTTCAGCACGCACACAGACAGACAGACAGCTATCGGGCCGTGAACAGATCTTCTCTAAATTAGAGGAAATATTTATTCGCTTACAAAGCCATACATGTATCATCTGATGGGAATGAGGTGAGAGGAGGTGGTGGTTAGCCTCCCGAGACCATCCTGATTTTGTGAGCTTCAGTTTAACTTCGCCGCGAGAATCAAGTCTGGAAAGCCTAGAAATCCCTGGGATTCTGTCCGAGTAGCAACTGAATTTACCAATCAGCGTTGTGTTGATGGCTATACGGGCATGGTTCAGGTGTGCTGACAGCGAAAATGACCAGATGGTTCATCCAATTAAGTATCTTTACAAACAGTTGTGATGGACGTGTGACAACAATCCACCTGGCATGTCAGGTTAGGTGATGTTAGAGAGGAAGACAAAGGGGGTGGAGGTGGTTAGCGAGGAGAAGGAGTAGGAAGATGTATTTAGAGAGGATGCGAGTCGGAGACAGGTGGTTAAAAAGAAGAGGAATAGGTTAGGAGGAGGTGAGAGGAGGAGGAGGAGGAGAAGAAAGGAGAGGAGGTTAGAAAGGAGAGTTTGATAAAATCATATTTTATTGCAGTGGGTAGCTCTGTGTCCAGATGAGCGCTGGTCATCAGTACAATACACACACGCACACCCACACACACACACACACACACACACACACACACACTCCCCGAGGTAATAAGTGTCCACTAAGCCTTCTGATCACATCTGTTATTGGACAGTATCTAGTATGTCTGCATGTCTGCCTGTGTGTCTGTCTGCCTGTCTGTCTACTTGTCTGTAGGTCTGTCTACCGGTCTGTCTGTCTGTCTGTCTGTCTGTCTACTTGTCTGTAGGTCTGTCTGCCTGTCTACCTGTCTGTACTTGTCTGTAGGTCTGTCTGCCTGTCTACCTGTCTGTACTTGTCTGTCTGTCTGTCTACCTGTCTGTCTGTCTGACTGTCTACCTGTCTGTCTCATCTTTTCCACATTATTAATGTAAACTGTTATTAAAATGCATGTACTTTCATTAACAATGTCACAGTTTATGACGTGTGTGCGTGCGTGTGCATGTGTGTGCGTGCGTGTGCATGTTTGTGTGTGCGTGCGCTACAGAGAGAGAGAGTGTTGGGTGAGGTCAGCTGTTCCTATGTAGCGAGGAGGTCCTCCATCAGCAGCAGGTTAATATGCAGTCAGGCGTCAGCTGATCCGAGCGGGTGGCATTTAGAATCATACCCTGACTATAAACTGTATCACCATGGTTTTTACTCTGCCGTTGCATGCCTTGGGTGCTGTATAATAAACATATTGTAAACACGTAGAAGGGCAGAGGTCAGCTGATGTCTCTCGCTCACATTTGCTCTCTTGCTTTCTCTCTTTCTCTCTCTCTTTCTCTCTCTCTCTCTCTCTAGCTGTGTTGGAGCAGATCTTGCTCGCCCAGAAAGAGAGAGACCAGGCCGTGATGTCACGGGTTCGTTTGGCCAATGAGGAGAGAGATGAGGCTTTGCTCCGTGCCGCACGGCTACAACAGGCCACCAACGGGTAACACGCACACACACGCACGCACACACACACACACGCACAGGCACACACTTGCAGTTTTACAGCATCCTAGTGACTGGTGTAATCATGTTTGGTGGTGTTTTGCAACGTGCTATTATTGCCACTGGTTTATGTGTATGGTAAAATGTGTATGGTGTGTTGTTTTCATGAACCACTACATCCCTAATAAACATGCTTTACAATGCAAGACAGATTCTAGTGTTCACTAGAATCACTAGAGTGTTCACTAGCATCAGTAAAGTGTTCACTAGAATCACTAGAGTGTTCACTAGCATCAGTAAAGTGTTCACTAGAATCACTAGAGTGTTCACTAGAGCCAGTGGAGGGTTCATTAGAGTCAATCTCTCATTCTTGCTGAGGAGTTGTCAGGGAGGCTGCTGGGAAATCTAATAACCTGCCCCCTCCCCACTGAGACAAGATAATTGATCTGAGAATATGGACCAGCACGCTCCGTGTGTGTGTGTGTTCTAATGACAGAAATGTGTGTGTCTGTCTGTGTGTGGGTGTGTATCTATACGGGTGTGCGTGCGCACGCGTGCATTCTAATGACAGTAAGGTGTGTGTGTGTATATTTCTATACATGTCTGGTGCGCGTGTGTGTGTGTGTATGTGTGTGTATCTATACATGTGTTTTAATGACAGCAGGAAGTGCGTGTATACCTTTTATACGTGTGTGTGTGTGTGGTGTGCTGGTAAATGCTCTGTACAGTTACACTCAAACAGAAGTGAAATAGTGATAAAATAAAAGCACGTATTTATTCAGACTTGCTGAATATTTATATTGTTGCATTATAAAGCCCTGTGTGTGTGTGTGTGTGTGTGTGTGTGTGTGTGTGTGTGTGTTATGTTAGCCTACCTCATAATGACCTTTTGAGGTGACAATGCAGACCGCTATCCCCAGAGAGGAGGTCCAATATGCAGCGTATTCACACGCACACGCACATACGCACACACACATGCTGGAGGAAGATTTGGGAAATCCTCCAAAAGAGAAAATATGATCTCGCTTGCTCACTCTCTCTCTCTTCCTTTGTCTCTCTCCCCCCCCTCTCTCTCTCTCTCTCTCGCTCTCCCTCTCTCTTGCTTCTCTCTCAGGTTGGAGGTTATTACCTCAGAAGAGAGTGGCATGGTGAGACACACACACACACACACACACACACACACACACACACACACACACTAGGGCTATGTATTGGCAAAAACCTGGCGATAACAATACGTCTCACGATACAGGGGCCACAATTAGATCAATTGCAATACTGTAGGCGATATAGTGTCATAACAATGCTAATGTGTGGTGCCACTGCAAAAAATGACTTATGACACGTATGTAAACTTGCTCAGGGACCGCAGATGGAAACTAGCTTTAAGCTAAACCTGTTAACAAGCATCTTTCCTCTCTTTTGAGGTAAATGTATTTTGTACATTGTCACTTTTACAGATAAATGTTTAAAAAAATGAATTCAGATTTAGAGAGTCGATACAGTGTCACGCATCGTAATATTGAGATGCTCGGATGTGTGTATATTTTCTGACACCCCTAACACAGACACAGTCTGGTTGGTTGAGGATAGGTATATCATTGCAAAATGTGTGTGTGTGCATGCATGCTTGTGCGCGTGCATGTGTGTTATGTGCATATGTGCATATGTGTGTGCTCCTGTGTGTGTGTGTGTGTGTGTGCATGTGTGTGTGTATGTGTGTGTGTGCCAGCTGTACAGGCGCTGCTCAGGGGTGTGTGTGTCTGTGTGTCAGTCCATGGTGAGACCACAGCATATTGGCGATCGCGTATAACTGTCCGGCAGATTTTTGGTGGCCAAAATATCAGCTGGAATATATGACTAATTAATTAATTTGATTAAAATCAAACGCCTATGATGCGCCAAGCGTAGCCTGCACAGCCTTGATTTAGTTAGCATAGTAGATAAAGAAGTGATGGTTTTTGGTTCAGTAACTAAAAATGTTAGGGGACAACATATCCCATTTTCTTTCCCACACGAAATACAGACATGTTGTAAAAGATTCACTCGCAGTGTGTGCACTGCCAATACATCCATGGTGCGCTTCCCAGACACCCAGAATATGACAAAACTATAGTAAAGTGAAGTAATGCTTAACGTCGGAATGTCGTAAATACACACTCCCTAAGGCTACAACCGGCTAATGCGTGGCTGGGGGAGCCTAGATCAGACGTCATATTGAATGGCCTAGCCCTCCCCCTCCCCGCGCGGTTGGGTTAGCAACACCGCGTTATTGCAATATTACGGTTATCGCGACAGCCCTACTCAGGGGTGTGTGTGTGTGCAGGGCGTACAGGACCTGCTCAGGGGGGTTTGTGAGGCTGGCTCGGCCAATGAGGTGAGGCGCTCTGGTCTGGTTCTGCTGCAGAGGATCCAGCAGGTCCAGCAGAGCAGAGCCTCCATCACTGCCCAGGAGATGGATGCTCTGATCCAGCAGAGAGACCTGTCTCTATCCCAGGTACCTGTCTCTCTCTCTCTACCTGCCAGCGTGCTTGTCTCTCTCCCAGTTACCCAGTAACCATTACCCAGTAACCATTACTCAGTAACCATTACTCAGTAACCACTACCCAGTAACTTTGGCGGGCCGTGCATTTTACAGCCTTCACCGCTGTCCTACCTGATTCAATCCATACCTTAATGCCATTATTATGGTGTCACGGTTATAGAAGCCATCATATTAAATGAATATCATACATGAACACAGTCTAACTTGGCATTGCATCTCAGACAGGTATCTTGTGTAGCAAGAATTATGTGACATAACTGATCAGTATTTTCAATATTTCCTTAACCTATTTATCTTCACCTTTTCATTTTTATGTTTCCCAGTGCACTTGTTCTGAGCTGTAGATCCACTCGCTGGGTTTTCAGATGTTTTCAGATGTTTTCAGATGTACCGTTGCTTGTGTGTATGTCCGTGCTTTGGTGTCTCTCTGCTGCCTTGCTTAGAGAACCCAGTCTGACTCCAAACACCAAGCAGATCAGTTGCAAATAACAGGCATTCCCAACAACACAACATGCAGTGTTCCTCAGAGGATGTGCGTTATAGGTCGCGCTCGTAATCAGCTTCAGAGTTGGTCCACCTTTTCTTGCGATGTCCAGCTTTCTGGAAAATTCCGTCTTGAAAATGACGTTGTAATTATTAGTGCTGGGCAATGATGAAAATGTGTAATCGAGATTAATTGCGTTAACGCATTACGTTAATTAATGCGTTAACGCAATAATTATATAATAATGCGTTTACTTGCCCAGCCCTGTTAATAAGTTAGTTAGTTTATAAGTTAATTAATTAATCATCACGTTAACGCAATAATTTGCCCAACCCTAGTAATTATATCTGCAAACAAATCATGTCTTCCCCTCTGTCAGGGGTTGAAAGTTTTTATTTTTTCTTTACCTTGTGCATGTCGCTATGAATGTAGTTTTACTTACACTATCTGACCATCCAATAAAAGAATCTGGAAATGTCGACGCTATCTTTAGCCTGCTAGCTGGCGCCAACTCAAAATATAATTGGTTAGAGGCAACTGTTTCATTGCTATTTAGTTGAAGGTACAGATGCCAGCAGTGTCGTTTCTGAAGGCCTCAAGGTAGATTTATTTGATATGCAACAAATGATGAAATATTAAATATGATTGGATAAAAGCTTGAACATAAACATGCTCTACTGGAAGCAGCACAAACAAAAGAAAATATATGAAATTAAGGAAAATTTGGGAAAAATGTAATGCATGATATTCAAGAAAATAATATATTAAAATGGCAAACGCAAGTCAGTGATTCTGATGTGTTCAGGCCAACAGAGAAGGTCTTGCTGGCCCACCATTGCCCAGTAACAATTACCCAGTAACCCAGTACTCTGTAAGAACACAATAAGATGATGTAATGCAGACGTTCATTCATATAGAAGATTTATAACATTTGGAAAGCATTAGCACCTGCCCCACACACACATCATTAGATATTAGTTGGCTAGTTTGCTACTGTTACCATAGAAACGGGTAACGCGATGACATGCCACGAGGTTTAGTAGCTTCACGGTTGCTAACATGAAGGTGGGGCTGATGTTTGGAGGTCAGCCATGGTGTCACGCCTCAGACACACCTGCTTTCTCCATATTAACCCACACACACACACACGTACATTTCACACATACATACGTATGTACACAAACACACACATTCACGTACACAAACGTGTGCACACACACACACACACACAGCGGGACCTAGGTTAACTTTAGAAGTGTTACAAATGCTGAGGTAATCCTTTGGGTGGGGGGGAGAGAGAGAGAGAGATGGGGCGATCAAGCAACCACTCCATACAAAGGATTTCTCCTCCTCTCCTCTCCTCATTTCTCGGGGATTATGTCTCCTCAGAGCCAGGACTTCTGGGAAATATTAGAGAGAATATGAGAGAATCCTACCTTCCTCTCTCGGTCTGTCTATCTATATGTCCTCAGGCCTGTCTGCCTGCCTGCCTGCCTGTCTGCCTGCCTGTCTGTCTGCTTGCCTGTCTGCCTGTCTGTCTGTCTGTCTTTCTGCCTGCCTGCCTGCCTGCCTATCTGTCTGTCTGTTAAACAATATGCTTCCCTTTCCTCTCTGTCCAAGCCATTGGCACTAGTCTTCAGGACTGAATGACATGTCATCACATAGTTCGTTTATGCTGCTGTGTACAGTACTTGTGACGTTTTCAGTTATTGACTATTATCACATGTTAATTGATACAAGCATCTTGCTCTACACAGGGAATAGAACCCCTAACCCTGACAGTGGTAGTGCCTTGCTCTACACAGGTAATAGAACCCCTAACCCTGACAGTGGTAGTGCCTTGCTCTACACAGGGAATATAACCCCTAACCCTGACAGTGTTAGTGTCTTGCTCTACACAGGGAATATAACCCCTAACCCTGACAGTGTTAGTGCCTTGCTCTACACAGGGAATATAACCCCTAACCCTGACAGTGTTAGTGCCTTGCTCTACAGTGAATATAGAAACCCCAACCCTGACTTGGTGCCTAGACATGCTTTACCATTTTAACATCAGTCAGTAAACATTGCCGTTCTCTCTCACATAGGGTTTTTATCGGTTCATAATGAAGTTATGGATAATCAAGTTCAATCAAGTATAGGCCTAAAACAAGTTGGGTATACATTTCATAATAAAGAGAGACTATGAAAATAAGGTACGCCTAACAGATAAACGGACAGATAAACGGACAGATAAACTAACGGCAATACTGAAATAAACCACCCCTCTCCCCCTCTCTCTCTCTCCCTTCTCTAACCTCTCTCTCTCTCCCCCCTCTCTCTCTCTCTCTCTCTCTCCCCTCTCTCTCTCTCTCTCTCTCCCTCCGTCCCTCCTTCCTTCTCTCCTCCCC
>JAODUK010002623.1:0-34933 GCA_027564635.1 Typhlichthys eigenmanni | reverse complement strand
TGTGACGTAGTGCTGATGAAGAGGCTGAGACTAAAGACGGTCTCTTATGTGACGTAGTGCTGATGAAGAGGCTGAGATAGAGACAGTATCTTATGTGACGTAGTGCTGATGAAGAGGCTGAGATAGAGACAGTATCTTATGTGACGTAGTGCTGATGACAAACGTCCTCCCTCCATCCTTCTCCATTCAGTCCCCTGCCTAAGAGCCGCCTGGTGGAGGGTTCAGAGTTCCAGGACGAGTCCCCCATGGTGGACCACGTCCCAGGTCTCAACGGAAAGCCCGGCCCCTGGAGCTTTGAGGAGCTGATCGATATCAGCGTTCATGCCAAGGTCCGGCCCCTCATTGAGGCGGAGGGCTGCAACCCGACCTTGATTGACTGTGAGGGGGACACTGATGTGCCCCGGGTAGCCCTGGAAGACAAGGGCACCCCAGGTTAACGGCATGCGTTCCTCTAGTCGCCCCATGGACTGTCAGGTGAGGACTGCCGTGGTTTAAAGGTTTATTGTCACACGGGCTGAATGACATGGTCAGTCTGAGCATTGATATTCATGGCTCACACATCCAGGCAGTGCCATTGATAACCAACCATTTCTAAAAACAAATGGGAGAATGTATACAAAAGGTGCACAGCTCTAACACTTGAAGGTAAAGTCAGCTATTGCAAGCTAATACACCAGATATTTCCTTGCATTTCGGTAGCTTACCGTTCTCTGTGCGTGTTGAAAAAACTATACTTCTACGCAGCCCTGGCTCCTTAAATAAACAACAAAGCCAGAGTAATAGTACTGCGCTTTGCTTCACAGTGAGTTTTTAGGTGGAGGGCACAGAGGAATATTGTTTTAATTTGAGCTCCAATGTAGCAAGCGTTCTCAAGTGACTGACCTTGCCTTTAACAACAGAATAGAATGTAAATAAGAGCAAAAGCTGAAATGCATCACTACATGATGCATGTTATATCATGGACGAATGCTGCAAGTACATTTCTGACAGACCAACCCTCTACCTCTCTGTAGAGATGTGACAGCACCCTCGCTGGGAGACGACCTGCTATTGCACTCATACAGCTCCTGTCCAGCAGAGCTCCTCAAACACTCCTTCCACGTCCATCTTCCTCTCGTCAACCTGAACCTCCTCTGCCACGGAGGGAGCATGAGATCTCCCCCTGTGCTACGTTTGAACCTGTATGGAAGAAATGTACAAACAGAATTAAAGAAGATATACACTTTAAGGGACATCAGCATAGATTCCCTCAGTGTTTGCTGCAGGGTCTATACTATACATGGCTCCTCTGGCTTTCAGCTGTTTTCTTTTTAAGTGTTTATTTTTTTTTCTTTTCAGGGGTGCGTTGTTGTAATTTATTAATTTTTGGCTTCACTGTTACTATTAATGTGTAGTTTTTCTCGTATGAGAATATTCCAGAATGCAGGCACATTTATCTCCAGGAATAGTGCAAGGTTATTGTGAAGTTAGAGGATGTTGTTGTCTGTAATTCAAACCAAATTACAATGTAATGGCTTGATTTCAGCATCAATATGGCCTTTCTGATTTGACCTTCTGCTTTTTTAAGGGTGTTCATTTTAAGTTCCTTTGGGTAGAACTGACTTATTCGGTGATGCAATCCTCCTGTCATATTCTTTTCATCCTGTACAGTCCTTGATCTGTTCATATGCTCATCCCATTGGCTTTTATTTAAGTTCTACACCTCCGTTGTTACTGAAGGAGGCTACGGCCTGTGAATTGCCCCAACTAGGGCTGGTGACATGTTAATTATTTTGCTAGCTAATTACATCAATATATATATATAATTATGCTGCATCCAGTAACAGCTGGTTTACCCCACACGCTAGTTTATTCCCATGTGTATGATTGTTGTAATTGCACAGAAAATGTCCTTGAGTTTAATTTGTGTTTTAAAGCATTTTCCAAGGTGTGCGTGCATGTATGTATGGGTGTGTGTTAGTGTACTAGTCTATTAACTGAACTTGTATGGTTTGGGGATCTCTCTCACGATGCCCTATATTCCTCAGGAGCTAAAACTATAAATGTTTGGGTATCTGCAACCTTTCTGTCTTCTTGGCTGTTTTACTAATTCCATTTTTCCCTCTCTTAGCCCAACTAAGATTCTCTTGCTGCTTCTTTTATACCTCTCCTAGCAAAGCGCATTTCAAATATTTTTTATAATATATAATTTGTCTCTGTTTATATATAAAGTATATTTCTACTTGTATTTAAATGTTGTATTGTGTATGTAATCAGTATTAGGCTGATACAGCCATGTTTAGTGTGGAGAGGCAGTAGGTTGAACGTTGCCTGTTACTGTACCTTAGCTAGTTTGACTTCTGCCAGGGAAGTCAGTTTGGGCATCCCTGAATAGCAAGCTTTATATGAAGGCCTCGGTTTCCAGTTTGACCACCATGGGGGTTAGTGGGATTCTACCCATCTCGCTGGGATTGATGTGTGTGTGTGTACAGTGTATTGCTGCATGTAATTAATTATTCCCTAATCCTGTGCTCAGCCCCCTGCTATTGAAAATGGCCTTGATCACTAACAGAGTGGATTGGAGAGTTGGCTAGAGAAGCCACACTGTTGGAGTGCCTGCGTTGTCTATGATGATGTTCTGACCATTGTGTACAGCCAGTGAGTGTCTAGCGTGATGTCAACTGACATTGTTCATCTTGTCTGTTGTACAGCAAAGCTTGAAGTTTGTACTTGTTGAATATTCTAAATGAGGATCGGGGACCTTATTTTGACTCCCCTGTTTACTTTGACATTGTTTCTTAAAATAGGCTTGTACAGCCATAGCTTCCATCTGAATAAAGGGCTTTGAATCTTTTGACTAGTAGCGTAAAGAATGTAACCGACTCTTGATAGATCCTAATCCCTTAACAGTGCTCTGCCGTGCTGCATGGCCATGCATTATACATATGAACAAAAACGAGATGCACTGTTTCATAACCCTTCTTGAGAGAGACTGTGTCTGAGTAGCTTTACTGTGCAGACTGAATGAGTTGGTGGGGTTCTCTAACGCTCATCCGCTACTACCAAACCTCCCAGCGAAGCCAATGGTTGCTGGCCTCACTGCTTTGCTACTTCAGTGGCAAAACATGCCATGAGTAGGGGACCACTGCAGTTGCTGCTGGAGATATAGCAAATATTACATCTGCTTTAGTATTCGCTATAGGTTTCTGTGTCCTGGAAAGGAGTATGTGTTGGGAGTTGACTGTTGGGCCTATAAGAATAGAATAGAAGGGTGCCTTAGACTGAGGGTTAGTTTTATTTGTCCATTATTTACTAAGAAAAATTAACATGTCACATCCTGACCTCTGCCACGACAATCAGTCTACCCGACCTGGGTGACGATGTGAATAGGAATATCTTTGTCTTGGGGGTTATCGAACTTAAACAATGTTCTGTCCACACGTTCTATTTGTAAATATATCTAAAAGTGTACTGAAATTATACTGTTGAAAAATAAAGTTTTGCAGAGATGTGGTTTTCCTGACTCTTGGAAGATAAACTGAAGGAAAATAAACAACCCAACATGGATCACTTGTGTTTTATTTATACTTTATTGTATGGTAAATTCCAGGCTACTAGTACAAGCTGTCAACCATATGCTTTGTCTACTTAACATATGAATACATAATCAACTAATTTGAGTATGTTTTTATTTATTTTTTAATTTTTTTACTCATTTTGTTTTATTCAAGCTGGTATGTATGAGCAGCGATACACGTACATATAGATTTTCTTTTTGAACGATTCCAGTAAGGCACTGAAAAGGGCTTTGCCTTATAAGAATAAACAAAATAGCAGTTTGCAAGCACAAACAGCCTATCCAAAATAATACATACTTACATTTGACTAATGTATATAATGCTAAGTAGTAGGAGAAGCCTCAATCTTTTTTTTCCCACCTATCACTAAATATTGAGTTAAACCTTCAAAAAGATACTTATGCAGAATTATTTTGTTTTTGTTTGTGATAACACTCTACTGATCGCCCCGTTGTTGTTGATCAGGACGTAGTGCAATTTACAGCTTCTTGGCACAGTCAGGGCAGTAGATGTAATCCCCGTTGACGACAAAGCGCTTGTTGGCAAGAGAGAGGCAGCACTTTTTGCAGTTGAAGCAGTATTCATGCCAGGAGTAGGCCTCATAGTTCACCACATTGGTGCCATGGCCAAACCCTGTAGACAGAAAGATACAATGTAATGGTATTAATCCTGATGAATACAAATAAATAAACCTGTGTCACCATTGTTTCCTGAAGTCACAAACAACAGTTTGACTTCGCTGCGAGTGTCAGTATGGAACACGAAACGTAAAACGCGGTGTGCAGATGAGTTCAGTACCGGTGATGGGATTCTTGCAGCCATGGCACTTCTTGGCCACGCCCGTCTTGAAGCAGTCCACGCAGTAGACGCTGTTCTCGTGGGAGGTGAAGCGGGCTCCAGCCAGAGCCTTGCGGCAGGTCTGGCACACAAAGCATTCGGAGTGCCAGGGCTGGTCCTGGTAGCTGATGCCCCCGGACGTGATGGGCTTAGAGGAGGCATGGGAACACACTCATTACTAGGTGAAACCATATACAGTATAAGGCAGAGGCCTTCAATGTTTTTCAGCCCAAGGACCCCTTGGCTGATAGGGGGTCCCCTGTGCCATGTTTCTATTACATATGGTATAAAATATCTAGTTGCCGGGCCAACAATAATGTGTAGGGCGGCCTATAGTGCCATGTATAAATCAGCCACTAGCTAAACCTTAAAATAAATGAGAGAAATATGTATAGCAAAGGTTGTATATATAGTGAGGTATATTATTCTTACGTTTACATTTTTAGAAGAAAATTCGTTTGGGATCTAATAATTTAGAGGACCTCCTGCAGTACATCCGAGGACCCCTTGTTGAAGACTTCTGGTATAAGGCTTGTTGGGAGTTGTGTACGTGTTTAAGTTAGCGTTTGTAATCTATTAAACGTTTTCTCCAATTCAGCAAATAAAGCCTCATGGTCTTGTCTGTTTTGTGGTCTCATAGAAAAACTGATCTGGTGTTTCTAAACAACACACACGCAAGTCAACATTATCCCAGCCAATGGTAATGCATGTCCAGTGTGTGGGGCGGAGCTACTGAGGCAGCACCCTATGGCATTGAAGAGAGGTGTTTTTGTTTTGATCCAGTTCAAATATCAACAGGCTTTCTTCAGAACCCCTGACTCCACCATTAAGCAAACTGCATTCACTTGTCCCTTGGTGGTCAAATAAGGCAACATCACAAAACGTTCTGTACCTGCTTGCAGTGGAAGCACTTCTTGGCAAATTTCTTGTCATGACAGGGGGCGCAGAAGATGTCCTCCCCCTTGGTCAAGAAGCTCTGTGTGCGGATTGGCTGCTTGCATTCAAAGCAGGTGAAGCATTCCTCGTGCCACACCTTGTTCTTATACTCCACATTCTTGGTTCCTGACGCCCAAGAAATATCTTAATGCACCTCAACAATGAACAAACCCTAGCCAACTAGAAGGCTTGGATGGCTAATAAACATGTGCATGATAGGGTTTTAATCATTATTGTTATGCGTTTCATTCTTGTGGTAATAATAACAATAATTAATAATTTACTAATAATTAATAACAATAATTATATTATATATACCTGGCATGACCACCTTGTAGCAGCCCTGGCAACGGTTGCCGTCCTCGCGGGCGCTACACTTGCCACACATGATCTTGCCGTCATCCCGGCCGCTGAAAGGCTCATTGGCCAGGGCCAAGTAACACTTCGCACAGCGGAAACAGTCTTCATGCCAGTATCGGTTCTTATGGTGGAGTTCCTGAACAGGTGCAGCACCAGAATATTTTCAGTGGAGGGGTACAGGGGGGGCAAGAAGAAAACAGGGGGGGTCACTTAAATGCTGTAATTCTTTTTAAACTGATAATTCAATTAAAATAGGAGGGGCACATGTAATTTCTGGGGGGGCACATGCCACTCCATGCCCCCCCATTGGCTCCGCCCCTGAATTCCTGAACACACGAGATCAGCAGATAATGATCCAGAGCCTCCAACACTATATTCCTACTATATCCTATATTCTTATTTACCACAAACCTTTACTATACTGTCCTCCCTTTGACTTCTAGTTGCAGCACCCTCTACTTAATCAGTCCATCACTAAATTATAGTCTGCCAGTAGATGTCGCTATAAGCACCAGCATCTCAGACCAACACCTATATATTTACATAGAAAATAGTTGCTTGCTGTTTTATTAATGTGTACAATGTCTTAAATAGGACATTTAACATTTAAACACACTCACCTTGGAATCTGCACCAATGGGGCGGCGGCACTCTGCGCATGTGTTGGCACAGATCTTATCGAAGCACTTGGTGCACACGTGCTTGTCATCCTTCTTCACGTACTTCTTCCCGTGTAGGTTGTCACGGCAGTAGTAACAGTCGAAGCGGTCAGTCATGGTGGAGGTTAGGTAGCTCTTGGGACCTGTAGAAATGCCAGAAATGTGGACAGTGTGTACAAGAAAAGAACAAGTGAATATATTTAATTTAGCCTATATGGGATAGCCTATATCTATATGTATATAATATTATTATAAGATCTCAGTATTTAGATTAAATATAGCCATCTTACATCAGGTATGCTAAACCAGGCTTTTTTTTTAATTTGCTAGTTTCAATCATGGCTCTGGTTTCATTGTGTAGAGAGGACCCGTTATTCTATAGTTCTATGAGAGATCCGTGGATCTCAATGTTCACCAGGTGGGGGCAGTGTTGTCATTTACTGTATATTTGTAAATGGTGAAGAACGCGCGCGCGCGCGCGCACACACACACTTTATATACGGTAGTTTTATCTATGACACACACACCAAGAACACACTAACATATATATATAGGCCTATATATTTATTTATACACAGTTTGGTGACATATAAAGTGTTTTCGTTGTTCCAGATTTTGTAACATATAGGTGTTTTTACTGCAGGAATGCTTAACATTAGTGTTTATAATTAAACAGCAGGAAGCAGGCTTAACAGCAGCATACCGAACAAGTGGGAAGTGTGTTGAATGCATTAGGTGAGAAATTAACCGCAGATATCCGATCTGGTCGGTTAAGTCAATTGAACGGCATCGTGTCAGCTAGCCCCCATCATAGCCTAGCTGTGATGGGGGAAGAGTGGGGTTGGCTGGCCAGACAGCATTAGGCTCTGGCTGGTCATATTATTAACTCTGGCTCAGTTGCCTCCCAACCCTGACCCCACTTAGTGTAAACTCTAAACACTAGAGCCTCGCTCGCTGCATCACTCATCAACGCTCCCATTGCGTCCCCCAGGGGGCGCTGTTAGGCGTCTGCTGGATCCTTGGACGAGACTAGAGTGGTTTACTGGGAGGGGGTCTCAGCGTGTGACGCGGGAGCTCGTTTTTTATCGTCGCGGACAATGTTGCTGTTGTTAAAGGATGTCAAACATGGTAGCCCAGCAGTGTAAGAACACACTGCACGTCTATGCCTCAAGTGTTTTTATTCATAAAGCTATAACTCAGATATTGTCGGGAAGTATTTTAATCCAGCTCTATTCAAAATAGGGCGACAACAGAAAAGGCATGGCACATTGTCCTGGTTACCATAGGAGCCACATAATATTTATAACACGGGCTGTTCAAGTGGGTTGAGGTTAACAGCTGCATATGGGAAGAGAGCCATCAGGGATTTGGTGTGTGTGGATGGACAGAGTGTCAGGGCACATTGTAGTGAGATGCTTGGCTGTAGCTGTGGCATCAGGATATATAGACTGGCCTGAGTACTGAGCTCTAGTGAGACTACCTCACCAGCACACACACAGCCACTCTGCATCCCTGGCATTTGTGGATGGTGAAATGTCCAAACCCCATCAGGGCAAATCACAGAGAATGACTATCCCATCTAAAGACCTATCATGTGGTTTCTGCTCTTATAATTGTGTTCACCTTATAGATGGATAAACATCGAGAATAGGTGGAATGTGGGGCGGTGGGGGAGGGTTTGACTTTTGGGAACTATTGTGGTGTTTAGTTTAGACGTGCCTGATATGAGTGGCCAATACTTCAGCTCTAATCTTTTTGTACACGCGATCTGGCAGCTGCCCCCTTTGAAAACCGCCATGGTATGCACCGCCACTTAGCTCAGGAGGGGATGGAGCATACCATTGTGTTCCCATTGGGAAGGAGACCTCTTATGGGGAAAGGTCAGAGGGAAAGCACTTTGAGCGCTGCCAGCCAGGCATAGGCGTCAAGCAGCATTTCAAAGACAGTATGACCTGACTGATATGCCAGCCAGAACAGCAACTACACTAACGCATTTGTTATTGTCAATGTTGGGGAATGATTCTCGTAAACTAGTATAGAAAGTAGCCAACCACAACAAGCAATTCATCAAACCAAATCTCTTCACAACATTTATGAGATCATTTTACAATTTGGTGAGTTTACAAATAACATAATTATATAAATCATAGGTTTAGTTTTTCGAAACAATTAATTATTCACGGCCCATCAGATTAAGTGTGTCCTCAAGAACATGTTTTAAATGTCATCCTCTCTATCATATTTAATAATTTGTTGTGATAATGAGTAGCTGTCAGTGTTGAACAAGTGTTTTAAAATGTGATAGCAATATTACACAACAGTATAACTCTATAGAATATATATATCGCAGCATATAGATTTATCTTCTTTTCCGATGTCGTAACTTCACAACCCACATATTTAAGGTAGCCAGGCATGTTTGAGTGCATTATAAATCTCTATGACCACTGAGCAAAATGTTCTCAACTTCTCATCTTCCCATCCACACCAGTGGTTCCTGCATCAAGCAGATGCTCCCATTAAAGGTATAGTCGTCAGTCATTATGGAGAAATTAAAAACAAACACACCTCTTCCTTCAATGGGTGTTCCCTCTGAAGCTCCACACCCCACAATGGACCCAAGACTATAGCTTTGTGTGGTGCGGTCTGCACCACTTTGTTTTTGTTGATGTTTTCATCGCGCACACAGGACAGGCAGCTAGCATTAAAGGCAGGGTCAGTCATTCTTAAGAACGCTTGCTAACATTGAGCTCAAATCAAAACAATATCGCTCCTCATATCGAAATGCATTGTGAAGCAAAGTGTAGTACTATGGCACTGTTGATACGTGCGGTGTTCGCCACTATGTTTATGTTACTATTTACGGAGCCAGGGCTGTGTAGAAGTATCAAATTAGTTTTCCAACACGCACAGAGACTGGTAAGCTAGCGAAATGTGAGGAGATATTTGTTGAATTTGACAAAAAGTGTATTAGCGTACATTTAGCTAGCAATAGCTGACTATACATTTGACACAAATGTGTATTATCTCAAAGTGTCTGCCTATACTTTAAAAGCAGCACAGATACCTGACCAACACATGAGCAGCATCGTGCTCACTCACACTGCCTTTACCTGAGTGCCTGTAGAAAGTCATGTTGCCTTCCAGCCCAAGGCAGGAGCGCAGAGCAGAGAGATGTCGCGAAGAATACAGAAAGAAGCCGGTAGCATCCACACAGGGTCACACCACAAGCCCTTACCCTCACAGAGGTGAGGGGCTGTATATACCCCTCTGATCCACACCCATGCACCCCTGACCTCACATCTAAATCCAACCCACCGCCTCCTCTTTTAGGCATGCATTAGAGAATAGGCAGGATGAGGGACGGGATGATCCATATGGGGGAGATTAAGCTGTAAAGATCACATTCCACTGGTGGAACATCATGCGGTAAAGTTGTAGTGTAGCTTGTGAAGAATGGCCACAAGGGACAACAGCTCCCGTCACCCAAATGTGGTGTTGCTATGATGCCATGTTGATATGTTAGCATCACATCTCAGGATGAGTCACAGAGGAGGGAAGGTGATATTACCCAGGGAGATGAACACAGCCCATCAGCTTATACTGTAGCACATTGTGTTGCATGCATAGCTGTAGTTTTGCATTACACACTGTAAAATGCTGTGCATGCTCTAAATGAGTCCAAGGCCAAATCTGAGCCCTGCTTGTAAAAGAGGGCTATCGTGAAGATATACGGTATATTATTTATTTGCAGACGGTCAGTGATCTTATTGGTTGGGACGCTGTGAGGAGATTTCCTTAAAAAGGCCATGGAACGCATTTGTGCATTCCTGACAACACAACACACTCCTAACATAAAACAATGGAAAACTACTGCTATCGCAATGAGAAAACTCTCTCTCCATCGATTCCATCCATCATGCACTGTGTATAGCACAAACCTAGACCCTTTAAGGGTTTTTATTCATTTTCTACGTTGTAACATAATAATGAAGGCATCAAAGCTATGATATAGCACATGTGGCATTAGTAGAAACCAAATAAATTAAAATGCATCATAGTAGCCACACTTTGCCTTGACTAGAGAACGCTCAAAGTGCATTAACTAAGTATTATGCATCATACGCTTTATTACATTGATTCCTACTAGGTCCATCTTTACAAAACTAATTTACAAGACAGTATAGCATCTAACAAACCAATAAAGACGGGAGATGAACATTGTGTGTTGAGGGGCATCTGGCTGCAGATTTGATTTGGTCCATTACTGTAAGAAACATTGTCCTTTCAATTACTGTCCACATTTATAATCTGTCTCCCACTCATCCTATTAGCATGGACCCACCTGGCTAGAATAGGCTCAGAGCAGGAAGGCATTCTTCCCTCTGAGTCTGCTGTTTAATGTCCTCCAAATCCCTCACAGTGCAAATGTGTACAAGACCTATTTAATATACCTTCTTTATTTCTCTAACTATTTCATCTCTGCCCGTATTGCTTCTTGGGTCCTGACTTAGGCACAAGAACATGCAGATGACACTGTATTGCTTTGTCTGAGGGAGTAACGATGGTGATTAGTTAACTTGTTTGTAAGAGCCCATGACAAAGACAATGATCATCATGTCCACATGTACACTGATACATTTTATAACTGGGATTCTCCTGCTTCATTTAAAAAACACCAATAAAACTATCTCTATCCACATTAAAATGCCTGTGCATGCTTTCAAGCCTGCAGAATGCCTTTTGTAAACAAAGGAAATAATGGCGCACAAGCTGACTGTACAAGCGAAAAACTCAGCTTTCCCTGTCAACGCGGGAACACTGAATACAGAGTTTGTAAATAACTGATTAAACTCTATATTTAGTGCCCATAGTAAAAGCTACGTATTGTACTTGTGGACTAGGCATAGGTCTGTTGTGTGTGTGTAAACTAGTAGGCATGTAGAATGTTGTGTTATACTATAATTGTTCTACTGGAGGCCACAGGTGCTCTAACACAGTCGGTTAGCTGTAGTTAACTATAGTGTGTATGCTGCCCAGACAAAAAAGCAGTTGGAATGCAGTGCCTCCTCCTCCTGTCACCTCCCAGAACCTGCTTCTTTTTAGTAACAGAAATAGCACATAACGTCACCCTGAATAAAAATGCACTGTGTAGCCACTACGATGCATTGGTTTATAAGTGTGTTTAATAGCCACAAGGAAACAGACAATGTGACATGTTTACTTACAGGCTTTCATCTTACAACAGGTGATACGCACGCCAATCTCCTGTACATGCTCTGTTAGTCATATAAAGTAACCTGTACTCCATATCATTACACACTACAAATATACATTTCTATGTAAAATGTTGAATTGTTGACCAGCTGCCAAAGTAGCTATAATGACTGTATGTGAAATACTGCCTTAGCCTACACATTTACAAGTGAAAGGGTTCGTTGTCTGGTACATAAATGTGTCTCTAATGCACCCAACTCTTTATAAACGTAGTTTTGGTGTGGCACTGCATGTTGTCTGTAGGACTTATCACATCTGTGGGTGGGTGAAGGAGTTTGGCTTGCAGAGAAGCAGGAAGTCTGTCTTATACTTCCTGAGATTAATTAAGGCCTCTTGAGGGAAATACAAACTTGAAGTTGAAGGCATATCAACACACCCAATACTGCATATACAGTATATACTCTAAACGTCTATATTGTACAACAGCTTGATAAACCATCAACAGCATAAAACGTGCTTGAGAAAATAGTTTTGGAAATCTGGATGTTGTTTAAAGGCTTCCAAATATGCTTTGCACAACATACCGTAGAGCGCCACATAGATGGAAGCATACAATGTTAAGGTCCATTTAGTTATCCACATTTAAAGTGGATCTATATGATTTTTTGCCTCTAGATATCACACAACGTGCACAAGCTTCTTGGGCTGGCTAATGTAAACAACCAACAGAAGAGCTCACGTTACAAAACCCACAGACGGAGTGTGACGTCATTCTCTGCTCAGGATACAATTATTCCATTATATCTTTACATAGAACATAGCCGTTTGCTGCTATAGTTTGTTTGTTATGTTTAAAATATTGTATAGAACACCTTTAACTTATAGCATATTTTATAAATCAATAATATTGTAGTAGGAATCTAAATATCCATCTCCCTCCATGACTAAAATAGCTTAAGGGGGCTGACAGTCAACCTTCGTCGCTGCACAAGGGTCAGACAGACAGACAGACTGGTGACAGAACGACACCTAATCTATGGTGACCAGCAGTGACTCACTACACAATAACAGAAGCGCCTACTGTAGAGTTCCAAACAGACATATGCACACTGCAGACCAACTGCCAGGTATCATGCCATTATCCGGACAGGGTGGGATTGTGAGGCATAGGCCGAGGCTGAAATGTGTGTCCTTCCTGAGCAAAAGTTCACCAGGGCACCGTCAATACACAGTAACGCTGCTGTCCCACAGAACTTCATAACGAACACACAAGTTTACATATGACAATACAAAGTTGAATGTTTCTGTTTTTCCATTCCAACATCCATTATCCCATATAGAGCCCTGCCATTTGCACACACACATTCACCCATACATAAAACCTTCACATGTGAGACCATGCACACTACAGTTCCCATTGGTCAGGAAATGGTCCTCTACCAGGAGAAGAAGCCAGTGTGTCTTACTGATGTGTCTTGCTACAAGAAGGTACAATGCTGGCCCCACAGAAAGGTCAACTGCTGCAATGACAGCACCCTAATATAATCACACCAGACAATGAAATGACAATGGACATCACTCATGATGGACCATGCACAATCGACCTCAGTATGCCAAAATATTTGCTTCTTTGGTTGCCTTATTGTAATATAAACAGAGAAAGGCCTTGTCTGTGTATATGTGATATTAAGTACCACAATATATATTCCTCCACATGTATATTACTCGGCCAGAGAATCGAAGCAGCGGCAGCGGTATGGCAATCACTTTACCTCACTGTTGTGACGAAAAGAGAGCTGAGCCGGAAGTCAAAGCTCTACCGGGCAATTTTCGTTCCTACCCTCACCTATCATCATGAAGGGAGGGACATGACCGTAATAACTAGAACGCTGGAACAGGCGGACAAAATTGGTTTTCTCAGGAGTTTGGCGGGCATCTCCCTTAGAGATAAGTTGAGAAGCTCGGCCATCCGTGAGGAACTCGGAGTAGAACTGCTGCTCCTTTGCGTTGAAATGAGCCAGTTGAGGTGGTTCTGGAATCTAGTAAGAATGCCCCCTGGGCGCCTCCCTAGGGAGATGTTCCAGGCACGTCCAGCTGGGAGGAGGCCTCGGGGAAGACCCAGGACTAGGTGGAGAGATTATATCTCCACACTGGCCTGGGAACGCCTCGGGAGCCCCCACTCAGTGCTTGCTATTGTGGTGCGGGAAAGGGAGGTTTGGGGTCCCCTGCTGGAGCTGCTGCCCCCGCGACCCAACCCCGGATAAGCGGATGAAGATGGATGGATGGATGTATATTACTGCACTGTTACTGGGATCCTGTAATAGCTTGGACTGTCTCTATGTATAATAATGTGGATTAAAACTTTGATTTGTATCTACATATACACACATACGCGCACATACGCACGCACACCCACACACACACATCAAGCCTAGGTATCATTTCTCTATCTTTTTAATTTGACTCTCTCTTTATTTTATGATTGGTAGAGTCTTAATATGGACATGTGTCTGCTGTGTCTCTATGGCAACAGGATGAGGACAGGCTACAGGGCCAGTATAGGCCTGCCTCCTCTCAGCCCACACATTACAGCATACAGACGGGAAGACAGACAGACAGGCAGGCAGGCAGACAGGAGGCCACCCAGCATTGCCTAATTAGGAGCATGGGGGGCTTGGCGACAGACCTGTTTCATGTCTCTCACCAACATCACTCCACAAGTCTCTCTCTCTCTCCCTGGTTATCTGTCTCTCTCTGGTTCTCTGTCTCTCTCTCTCTCTCTCTCTCTCTCTCTCTGGTACTCTGTGTGTGTGTGTGTGTGTGTCTCTCTCTCTCTCTCTCTCTCTCTCTCTCTCTCTCTCTCTCTCTCTCTCTCTCTCTCTCTCTCTCTCTGTCTGGTTCTCTGTGTCTCTCACTCTCTCCCTGCATCTTTGTGGCCTGCTCAACCATTATTATATAAGATTTAATGTTTTCTATTTAAAAATGTGTCATAGAGGCAGAAAGATCTAAACATGCTTCCATTAATTTTTAAAAGAGGAAAAAGCTAGAAGCCGCTTCAATGCAAAGCCCAGCATCAACTTTTTAATAGTTTTTACTGCCTGAAACGATTATGTCATACTGGAACCACAGAGACCCACTGTGCCAGAATAACTGCTCCAATGACATCATGCATTTGGTCTGGCAGCTATCCAAACCATAGGAAAACGGCAGGCTATTATATGTTTTACAGTTATTGTTGACACATAGGCCTACAACAGTGTTATTACTTAGGCCTACTTCAATGATGATCTTTTAATCTAATCACATGTTCTAGACACATAGCCAGAGAAACATAGATAGATATGCCTATTTCTGTGTAGTTTAACAGAACAACTAGGGCCTCGGAACAAAAACGTAGAAGACGTGACGAAGGTCACGGCACTCCACTCCAAAATAAGTAAAAAAGCCTTTAACAGGTCAACATGGCAAAAAAGCACGTACGCGTTGCGGCCCACAAGCCTTCTTCAGGGTGCACAAGCAGTATAGTACACAGGTGACATCATTACATAAATCAACAGTGGGAGGGACAAAGAAATAACAAATATATCCCAAATGTAAATGTCTAAACTCATAACAAACTTGTTAAAACAAAAAATTTATAAATAAAAATAAAATAAAAACAAAAAGGAAACTATAACTCAACAAATTACATTACAACTAGGGCCTCATTTTAAACGATGAAACAAATATTGTTAAAGTGAAGCTGCACATGCAGTACATTACCACTTTCAGAACATACCTGAAATGGCAAACCATTTGCACTCATTAATTTGACAGATTTCAATAACTGAACTAAACATGCCTGTCACTTGCTGTCAATTGTCTACGTGTTGCTTTTACTCACCTCTGCGTACAGCGTAAAAAAGATGCGCGCCTCTCCACACAGCAACGGTCAGGAGATAGGAGCTGCGTCGTCCGCGCTCCTTAAAAGACAGAGGCAGGACAGAAAAAAAAATACAGGATATGATCCAAACCTCTCTACGCTCGTAGCTATAAACAATGACATCAGCCAGGAATTCACAAGCTGTTCTAATAAAGTTAGTTTGCGTTAGGGGTACTAATGCAGCCCAATTGAGGAAAATGCTAGAGTGTTTTAAATATTCTCTCACTAACGCCTACCTCCTTCTTTGGTAATAAATATCAGCTGCAGTGAAGAATTACATTAACATGACTCATTTTAAACTTATAGTAAATAGGCTACGTGGAAACACGTACACATACCTGCAAAGACAGATTTGTCGTAGCAGTGCCTAAATAAAACTTAGCCTAGGCTACAATAGACTACTGTATAAACTTAAACATCTTAAAAATATATAGCCTGTCTGTCTGGTTGTCTGCTATCAAGCTGACCAATTAAATGTCCCTTTATTACCTGTGTTGGGTCATTATGCATTTCATGAAAAATAATATCCAGCCTTCTAAATCAGAGAATTCTAACCAATAAGGTATCCAGATATTTCACACTTTCATATCAGCCTGTCCATGTGTTACTGAATGTATACACTGAAAATGAAATAATTAAACATTCCAAAATTAAATAATAAATATTTGCACAACAATTCCTGCTAAATCATTAAAATTGCCAGTAAAATGCCTCGCCTAAATCATCATTACAGATCAGTTATACTGTAGGTCTACACCCATACAGTACATCAGTCACAAGTAGTTGCTTATTTGTTCTGCATTGCATCACCTTTACTACACATACTGTAGGCCTAACACACACACATAGTTCTATGCCTTTGTGGAAATCATTTTGGTAACAAAACGGTTGTACCAGATGTAGCTGTAAGCTAAACATACCTCTTATAAACATATACTTAGCCTCTGACTGGTTGATATAGGCCATTACAGTGCTAAACTAATATGGCTCTATTAGTATCATTTAACAAACAGTAAGAGGACTGTTATTACAGAGCACTCTGTATCATCTCACATTGGTGTACACATTACAGTTTATATGGACTATGATGACATGGGCACATACAGTTAGCTGAAATAAGCACGGGTAATGCTACAATAATGTAAACGTATTTTAAGTCAGGATTTATACAATATGTAATTTGCATTTAGGTTATACAAATATTTCTTACAAATTTGAAATACATATTTTTAAATATTTCTAATAACGTTTTAATAAATGTTAAAGGTACTACAGGCCTAGGATATTTTTAACATTACAGTTATTTCGTGTGTTAATATGTAGTAATGACTTCTGTGTCCTGAGCATAGAATTACATGACACTCCCTCTGTGTGTGTTGTAATCAAATATCTGTTCTTTGTTTTCATATGAGGTTGGCCTAGTGTGCATGTTAGTGCATGTGTGTGTGTGTGTGTGTGTGTGTTGCCAACGGATAGTTTTGGTCTGAGCTGCCAGTGCATTTAGTGTGACATCTAGTGGCAGAAAGTCATATAGAGCCACTTATAAAGGACATGATAAGCACACTGAGCTGGTCAGATTCAGTTCCAGGATGGTAGGCGTCCAGTGGACTTTTAGACTCCACAAACATACTGCATACAGTGTAGTGTACATTGATTACAATCTTCACCTATGAGGAGGGCAAAGTGAGGTGGAAGGACAGAGAGACAGATCTGTTTAAGTATAACCCTTTAAACCCAATGTTTTCTTTCAGGACAGTTACTCCATGGAGACATTGACTTGAGCAGAGCCAAGAGGCGTGCCCATATTAGGTGTAGCTACAGCATGCTACACCAAGCACATTTGTGCAGCACAAAATTTGCATTCACACTTGAAATTACTATTAATGGTTGATGTGTGTACCGTTATCTAGCCAGAACAGGCTGAACATACTAGTCACTGAAATACTGACATTGATAATTAACATCATTTGGTATCTTAAAAATATCTGTAATCTGGTTGTGGGTACAATGATACATTTTGGTGTTTGACTAAGATGTTAGGATATGTGGATTTAAACTAAAACTAGTTAAGTGGAACTTTTAGTTGAGGTATAAAGCAGTAATTGTAGTCTTGTTAAACCTGCGTTAGAAGATACTCTTGGGGAAGTGTTAGATTCACACAGGTTGGAATGGAGTAAAGGTCAAACAGTGGGAAAAAGGTAAAAAAAAGATTAAGGCTATAGTTTTGCAGTCTCTAATATATCTAACAGAAAAGCTTGGGACTGATTTGGGCTTTGTAGCACTACATGTTCACATCATCCCAGCATCTGTGATGGGGTAAACGAGGAAACTATTAAAGCAGAACATAACCAAAAGCACAGGCTTCTGTTTATTGAATGTTGCACGCACATGAACAGGTGAGGGTATATTTACACCCATTTAAACAGACAGTACCTGCAACCATGAGCAGAACAGACAATACAGTATTTTCTCTCACACACACTCACTCACCCCACACACATACACACACACATACAAGCAAGTCTGAAAACAGCACAGCAAGTACCTTTGGTCAGCTACTTCAGACTTAGTTCCTACTGTATGTCCAAGCCAAAAAACACCAGTTAGTATTTGAAGTACAGAGAAAGAACATATACTGTTAGAGCAGTACAGGCAAATACATGGACCTATATGGGTCTGCAGATTTCACATTTAATCTGGCAAATTAAGAAGAGAAAAGAAAAACCAGTGGAACAAATTATTGATTCCTTCCCCGCCCCCCAACCAGAGTGCAAAAAGAAACTGAGAATTATTGTGACCAATCCATGCTCTATACAGGTCAATAGCATTCTAAATAGTACTTTGTTGCAAACAAACATTGACCTGGAGGCAAGGTGATATAACATAGTAGACCAGTTACAATATTCAGGGGCTTTATCCCAACCACAAATTAAATAGAAGTAGAAATGGGTTAAGGCTAATGCTATACAAACAAATGATTGACAGAAAAAAAGATTTGTTTTTATAAATTATTATAAGTTTATACATACAGGTCTAACATAACACAATAACATTATTTCACAAATCCTTAGTTTTGCACAAATTATTTTCCAAACAGTGAAAAAATGTTCCGCTTAATAAGTCATTAATAGAAATAAAAAAATATTGAGTGCAAATGTTTTTTGTTGTGATTTTACTTTGTCAGTTCCCTTACACAACATTTGAATAAAAACATTTAATAAAACTAATTCTTACAAACAAAAGTATAAAATGGTGGGAAAATAAATCTTCTGAACAAGGAACACCAATTCAGGCGTCGAGAAGCAGACCAAATATGAGGAGGGAAAAAAGTGAATGTTTTTCCTGCACAGCAGAAGATAACTGTATGGATGGCAAAGCTATATCTACTTCCCTGCTATCGCCATCACAAAAACACACACACTATGCACAAACATACACTACTTGCCCATTGCTATTGCCTCCACACAATTACAATAAGACACTCACTCAATTTAACTCCATTTTGCTCTGGCAACAAGTGCTACAGTAGTCATCCCATCCACATCACAACAGTGTTGCCAGGGCCAACGCCTCCTCTTAGAAAGTACGAGCTACCAAGACAGGTCACAACCCTGCCACGCTGCACTCAGATGGAACAACAAAGATGGCTGTCCTGAGACACCAACATGAGTCCAACAGTAGCTTCTCCAGTGTCTAACAGTCCTGTACACTCAAATACAAAGACTTAGGTTATTGTAACATTCATCCAAAGGTATCTTCAATGACCATCAATGTCATTATCTTAGTCTTTAGAAATTGCTGCTCTGTGCAATACTGCTAAATATGAATATTCATGCTTACATCTGCTCACTTTAGGGATGCAATTACATGTATATCTTTTGTATACTATACTATATATTCTTTCAATTCACCTCATATTCTAAGTCATGACTTGTGCATGTACCAATCACATGGTAGGACATATTCTGCAACATCAAACGTATATAATTATATATAAAATCAATGAAAATCTTAAATCAGACTTCAGGATTTTAACAAATACAGTAATACAAGATTATAATACACAGGTCATGCTAAATGTGGCAAGGTTAGCTTATGGTACCTAAGCTATGTTGGAGAAAGGATACAAAATACTTAGTGGATTCCTGCATTCAGTTTTCACAAAATGCCCCCAAAAAAAGGTATGCATTAACCTTCACCAGTCAGACTCATTTAGCCCTTCATTCGTCCATGTGTGACATCAACTTCTCTAATCTCTCAGTCACAGTCAATGGTCAACGGGAGGGATGTACAGTACATCCTACCCAGCCAGGTCTATCAGTGGCACGGCATTGTCACCAGCTATACAGCTCACTGTGTGTAATGCTTAACTCATGGACAGGGGAGTCTCATTTACAGGGAACCTCCACTACTCCACTTCCCCAGAGGTGACGCATGAGTTGCAAAGCTTTACATCTACAATCACCAGGCACTTGATTGTAACCAGATATACAGCAATGTTCAGCCACTGGGTCATAACATTCAAGCATTGGACCCAAAACACAAAAGCCCGTCCCACACACAGAACAACAGAGGCGTCCTTGACATGCATATCAAAGTTAAAGCGCTCTTTAACGCACGCAAAATACAGCAGGTCGTCTGGACTTAAGATACGCGCCCCCAGAACTCTGTGCAATGCTACTGTGAGGTGACCGTTGGACTCATTTTGAAAACACAAAGCAAACGCGGAAGAAAGAACTATCGATTTCAAATCAAATAAATAGACTACAGTGCGGTAATATCTAAACGACAGAGGAAAGAAATAGGCAGAGTCAGTGATTAGCCCCTGGAGAGCTGGGCAGAGAGCGAAGAGTGAGGACGAGGTGGGGAACCCAAGAGACAACTAGAAACAGCAGAGGGAGGCAGTGAGTGCAGTTGATGGGAGGTTCCTCTGGCCGGGGGATGGGGGGGGGGGGGGGGGTGCAGAGCCCCACACATCTATTGTAGGTGGGAGGGCTCTGTGATGGGGGGCTCACAGTCGTCCATGGGCAGCACCAGGCGGGTGCCCCGCATCACCAGCTCGTGGTCCCCGTAAGTCAGCTCCCGAAAGGGGTCGTCGGCGGCGACCGGCCCCGCCGGCGCGCTGCTGGTGCGGGCGCCGCTGGCGTCCGTGGTGACGGTGATGTCGCTGCACGTCAGGCTGATGTCCCCCTCGGTCAGGATGAGGTCAGAGTCGTCATCCTTCAGCTGACACTCGTTCTGGTGGGGGAGATCCATTGCCTTAGAATGCCAGCTTGGTTTACATGGACACTATTTTGCCTTTTCGAATGGAATCTTTCCGATTGAACACTTCGGGTTACCTGTTTACATGGGATGTCATCTAATCGGCTCTGGTGTTTACATGCTGCGTCGCAATTTATCGGAATAGATGTTAATCATGCACACGTTATAGCTCTGTAATTTCACTTGTCCCGCTAGTAAAAAGGCTAAAACCGGCTAGCATCTAGTCGTATAGACACGTCAGGAGAGGCTAATTGTGTGACTGCAGATGAAGTCACCGTACTAACTCCCATTCACTTATTTGCGCGTTACAATTGTTTTGTCCAGCCTTTGTAGGCTACAGTGGCTGTGCAGAATAGCCTACCGGCATCACACACAACAGCAGTAGCGTAAGATGGGCATGCGCAAAGGAACACACCAAATAACTGACAGGAGAAAAGATAAGGATTCTTTTTTTTTGGTTGGTGTGATCAGATTACTGTACATTCAAAACCCCTGCTAATAGACAACATTCTGTTATGATAGTAGTTATACTGTATCTCAGCTGATATTATATCCACAGCGCGGGGGGAAAAAAAGGCAGAATATTTTGTGTAAGACCAAGCAGTAAAATAAGTGTAATTTTGTAATGGGAAAAAAAAGTTTAACAACAGTATTTGGGTGTCCTGGTGTCGATGTTTGGCACTTTCTGTGCAAGCAATATCAAACCAATCAAAACCTCGGCTGAAATAAAATCACAAACAAGACTGGTCCAAGTTAGCGAGAACATCCTGATCTCTCAAGTTCCAATTTCATCTCACCCCGAGTATCAGTCTGGAACCCCTCAATGCAAAAGTGCTTATCCACCGTGTGGAGAGCAAGCAGGCCAGTCAGCAGCCAGCTGAAGTGTATCCCAGCGTGATGACATCAGTGTACATCATACATTTTAGTTTCCACCAGCTGGTTTTAAACATGCTGATTGGGTGAGATGACGGTAGGTAGTCCAATCATATGTAAGGGAGTTGGATTGAGATGTACTGGCACTGCCTTCAAGACAAACACATTTGTATTGAGGGGTTCTAGACTGATACTAAGTCAAACTAGCATGGCATCAGCAGGGCATCAGGAGGCAAGGCCTCACCTCGTAAGCCTGAGGGCTGGTGAGACAGCGGGCCAGGGGGCCGCAGAAGGCGGGCAGCGTGGCTGTGAGAGGGGGGCCGCTGTGGGTCAGGATGGGCTTCAGGTAGCTGGAGAGGGGGCCTAGAGTCAAGGGCCTTTTATACACAATGACAAGACAGACAGACAGACAGAGGTGTGGTTGCACAGGGACCGGTACACATCCACGTGACTTAAATGCAAGGCTAAGTATCACACTGCCAGCTGTTGGCATTTCAGCATGTACTCAGTGCTCCCTCTACTGTCTGCTTGTGTAAATTACACATGCTGGCATCAAAAACACATACCAGATAATACCCAGCATCCCTATCGCAACTGTTAGTTAGAGTCGGTTCTGTGTAGAGAACGCACCAAAGGATACTTGTGGTCAAAGTTGTACCAGATTCTGAAAAGCCAAGCACTTTCCTGTTTGGTGTTTCGCCTATCTGACCCTTCAGCAACACTGACCTAGAAACACACACACGTATTTTCAAGTGGAGGCATCGTCTGGGCATTCTCATACAAGTGAAGCAGTAAGTAAACATTACGTGTCATACTCACTGAATTATCTTGGTCTGAGTCAACACCCACGCTGTTAAAACAAACAATTGCAGGTAAGAAGGCATTCAACACAATCAACTAGCAAATCTAATCCCACCTCCTGACCCATTAGACCCTTTTCAAAGAATCACCAAAAAAATATATCACTTTTAACTATTGAGTCATTTTGTATGTTATGGACTTTGTGTGTATTGTCCTGAAGTGATTAACCCCACCCACCTGTTCCTCCCTTGTAGTTAAAACAAGCGGCCTGTCTTTGACTAGCCAATGAAAGGCCGTGCTCATACCGTATGCACTGACAGGAGAGCATCTGGGTGGTGCCTCCTCCACAAATCCACACGGTGAAGAAGACGATGAGGAGCGTGGTGGAGAACATAATCTGCCGTGCGTACGTGGCTGTGTCTCTGATGGAGATGGCAAAGGTCATCGCCCCCCGCAGGCCTGGAGGTGTTACAACAGTGACACGTGTGCGCAGTGGTTTATGTGAGTCACAGACTAAACAAGCACTGCGTCTGCGCTTGTCAACATTAGATACCATTGTGCAGGTGGCATGTGGAAATGATGTGGAAGCTATGTGGAAACTAGAAAGGTATACAACACACAATAGACTAATAGTCAAATACTACCACTGCTGGTAGTATTTGACTATTAGCAGCTACCAACAAGTCATACTACATTTTAAATACTAAACCTGCATATGAACAGTATTATACTATGACCAGATTAACTCCCCTACAGATAATCGGGAAGGGCCAACAGGTATGTGAAAGTAAGCACAATACACACGCACATCACATGCAATACATGCTACTGACCAGCAAACATCATCATATGCTGGAAGTTGGACTTGATCTTGTTGCGTCGCCCTAAATTGAGGAGGAAAGAGAGAGGGTATATGTTTGCAGCCCTGCCTAGGAACACTGCCAGCTGTGTGGGAACAGGGTCAAGGAGCAATCTTGGTCCAAGAACAGAACTATAGTTGACTACGCTACTGGCTCAACTGCTCACATACACTTACATTTAGAGGCATACTGTAAGATGCATGCAATTTCACATTAAATTTTTCAATCAACATTGTGAATCAATGGTTTAAGATTATTACCATTATTGACAGAGGCCATTTTCAGTAGATTTTTTTAAAGCCTTCATTCTGATTAGATTTTAGGAGACCACATCATTTAATTCACATTGTTTCCCCAGTGTGGTTGGAGAAACTACAATGCTTTGTCCATGGTGGTGAGGCAGAAAGCACAATGTTTTACTGTAGTTAATATTTCACCCTCTCTGTCACAGGTTTGAGTTGCAGATTAAACCAAGTGGGGGTTGGGGGTTATATATTATTCATTAGTCTGTACCATATATCTCCTATGGAAGGATACGAAGGCGCCAACAATGAACATGGGGTTAAAGATGTGATTCTGGAAGGTGAACAGGGCCAGACCCATGTAGGAGAAAATGAAGTTTTCCGCCAGGAAGTTCAGCAATTCAAACAACTGCAACAGAATGAGAGGAACATTCTTTAGTTGACCAGCACGCTTGTTGTTATGTCCAATGAAACACTTCAGATGAATTAATGATTACATGTCTCGCAGAAGAATTCACGAGTTCGCTATTACTGCAATAAATGCCCATGGTACAACTACAACCTGAATACACAGACTCATATCCAGCCAAACCTGTTTGGTCCTATCCTGGGAGTCAGGCGACAGGTTGTTGAAGGTGTAGTGAGCCTGGGTAATTCCACAGAACAGCACTGCCACAACACCTACAGCACAAGTATGGTTATTATTTACAAGAGAATAAAAGGATAAAACACCATATAGTCTTGTTTATTGATTCTCGGTTTCATAAAGATACGTTACATTAGATTCAATTTGATTCCTCCACACATTTGGACAATAACAACATGCTTACGTTTGCACATGCTACTTACTGTATGTGTTGTCAGTGGAGCCTGACAACACATACAATGTTTATTTTCGTCTCGCTTTACATATCGATTTGTGGTGTGTGCATTTGTCTGGTACAGTACCTGTGAAACCACAAGCCTCAGCCAGTAGGAATGTGCTCCAAGACATGAGGAAGAACAAAGCAGTTTCCAGGAGCTGGAAGTCCCTCAGCTTTGTGAATTTAGTCACGTAAGAAGGTTGAGGAGTTGAACCATGCAAGGACATTAACTCATGCACTAATCCAAGGATTTTAATACTTCATTCTGGATTACTGACTCAATGGGTATTTAGCAGGAAGCTAAAACATATAGTAAACATAACCTGAATTTTTGAAATACAAAATATATATAAAAATATAAAATAAACCTATCTTTACATTCCAGATGAAATCAATAAATTGTACGTAAATTTAAAACACAGAAGGATATGAGAGCGGTGAAGACCCCAGTGGCTACTCCCAGTGCAAAAGAGCCACTGAAGACACCCAGGAACATCCCGAGGGATTTCAGCATGGCCATGCCCTCAAAGGTGTGACTGTTGTCCCCCTGTGGCTGATACGCCACGATGGAGCTGGTGTGTAAAGCACAAGATATTACGCAGTGAATAGGAAGCCTTCTATAAGCAGGTTTGTCTACCGCATCATAGTGTGACATAGTCTATTTCTACCGGTCAGAGAAATGCTACTGGGAAAAAAATAAAATAAAAAATAATCGATATTTCCCAATGGCAATACTGTATCCATACACGGACACTAAGTATCGCAATTTCATCATATAAATTGCAAATGAGAATTTAACTTTGTGTATACAATATTTATGACATGTTCATGTCAGTTAGTCGGCTTGACATTTTGCAGCAGTATAATTTATGTGAGATGAACAAACCAATGTTGACAAAAATTTCCTTTGGGGACATAATTTGAAGCTGGAAAAAGTAATAAATTGCAAAATATCGCAGAATATGGCAATATTTTATAAACCGCAATAATATCGTATCGTGGCATAAGTATCTTGATAATATCGTATCGTGGGGTCTCTGGTGATTCCCACCCCTACTGTAGATAGATACCTATGGAGCTATACCAACCTCCAGTATGTGACAAACAGTAATACGATTGGGAAGGATTTAACTACATGCCTTGCAAGGCCAGCAGAAAGATTGGAAGCAGAATAAATAAGGGCAGCTTATGCAGACCAGGGCTCACGCCTGATTCCCACCGGGCGCGTCTCTGTTCCGTCACGACGGCGATCGTTTTTTGCTCCGTCATCAGCCCTGCATCCTGCTCCACCATCATCTGCCATGCATCCTGCCAAACCAACAGCGTGTCAGAAGCAGAGCGTCTTTTTTGTGTTTTTGCTGAGTTTCCATAGCAACAAGCCAAACCGAAATTATGAGTTCTGTCTGATTGACAGTTGGTCGTTTTCAGAAGCATTCCAGAAGCGTCTCCATCAGAAAATAGAACTGCCGCCTATTTTTAATGGAGAGCCGCTCCTGGGACGCTCCTTGGACGCGCTGGTGGTTCACTTGCATTGCAATGAGCTCCGTGACGGAGCCGGAACGCGACAGAGATGGGCCCGGTGGAAATTGGGAGTTAGA
Source organism: Typhlichthys eigenmanni (assembly GCA_027564635.1). NCBI lineage: Eukaryota > Metazoa > Chordata > Actinopteri > Percopsiformes > Amblyopsidae > Typhlichthys > Typhlichthys eigenmanni. The sequence goes on along the minus strand of JAODUK010002623.1, from coordinate 8,946 downwards.
GTAAAATGCAGAACATAATGGTTCCAATTTGTATTTGGAAACAATCCAAGCCTTGTTTAGTGTCAAAACTGACGTTACCACATCGGGAAAATATTCTAAAATTAATTTTAAATGAACGTTATGCTACATGGCCCATGTTAGGTATCTGCAAATACCATTTACACGTGTAAAAATATTAGCATGCTTCACGCCACAGAAATCAGTCCGCCATCTGTTTTGGTGAGGTCGATAATACTTAAAGAGCATTTTGCCCTGTCAGGTAAGGTGAAAGAAGGGTGCTGATTCTGGCACCCTTCTTTCCTATTTACTAAAGTCAAGTTGCTGGTGACTTGTCACGGTGTCCTAAGAGCACAGCAAAGGCACACACACACTCATGCCCTACTGTGTACCCCCTATCTGGGCCAGGGTGTTGTCAGAGGCTCCTCCAATGCCTGTGATTGGCTCTCCCAAGGCTGTGTTGTGCCCCAGTGTATCTGCCACAGTAAATTACCATTCTGTGGATAAAACAATGGCATTTCCCCAGGGCGGTGTTAGCTTTGGGCTAACGTCTTGCTGCTAATTAAGAAGCCAACATCAGGTTAGCACAAGTCGATCGATGCAAAGTGTGTGTGTGTTTGTGTGTCTGTGTGTGTGTGCGTGTGTGTCATGCACTCTCCCGATGTCTCTCTAACAGAACCCTCTCTGCGGGTCTCGTGGCCTTAGTTACTCAGCCAACACAACCATTCCAGATGAATCAGCCTACGGCCAGCTGGTGTGTGTTTCCGTGGCGACAAACGACTTACGAGGACAAGACCAAGGCCACAGCATCATTGAGGACACTTTCTCCAAAGAGCAGGGCGTACAGGTCCACGTCCACCTGAAGCTCATTGAAGATGGCCAGGACTGTCACTGAAACACACACAAGGAACACACCACCACCACCACCCTGAATGTTCCTTTCATCGAACGATTAATAAAAAGCATTTTTTAAAGTACCTTTTTAAATAGCTTGTGTGATACTCTGATCTGCATCAGCATGCTGGTGCATCTTTCAGTACAATAATTGACACATTAATATAGCAGCAAAGAGCTATGTTCCATGTAAAGCTATAGTGGAATAATTGCATCCTGAGCAGTGAATGACATTACACTCCCTCTGTGTGTGTTCTCCTCTGTTCTTTGTTTACATAGCCGGATAGCATGATGTCATGACTGTCCGTGCACGTTAGTGCGCACGTGCGTATGTGGCCCACGGAGCATGAGGGTTTTTCACGCATGTGTATACTTTGAGATGAAGCGTTTCACCGGAGCACATACACACCTGGGTCAGTGGCAGACACAATGGCCCCAAAGAACAAACAGTCGGTGAAGAAGAAGTCTCCACCCAGCTGGCCAACTTGCTTCATGAGCATCACACACCCGTACATCAGCAGCCTGAGCAGCAGCACAGAGGGAGGGGCAACAACCTGGCATCAGTTATGCTGCTGGAGCATGGAGTCATGCTCCAGCAGAACATGGTTCCACGTTAGTGACCGGATATCATGATAACATGATATCATTACCCGGTATCATGGTATCATGATATCATTATATCATGATACCATGATAACATGATATCATGACAACATGATACAGTATCATGATACCATGACAACATGATATCATGATACCATGACCAGGTATCATGGTATCATGATATCATGACCAGGTATCATGATCGGATAGGTATCATGATATCATGATAACATGACTGGATATCATGATATCATGACCAGGTATCATGATATCATGACCAGATAGATCATGATAACATGACCGGATAGATCATGATAACATGACCGGATATCATGCCATCATTACCAGGTATCATGATATCATGATAACATGACCAGATAGATCATGATATCATGATCGGATAGATCATGATATCATGACTGAATAGATCACGATAACATGACCGGATAGCATGATAACATGACCGGATATCATGCCATCATTACCAGGTATCATGATATCATGATGTCATGATATCATGACCAGATAGATCATGATATCATGACCGGATAGATCATGATATCATGACTGAATAGATCATGATAACATGACCGGATATCATAATAAATTAGTTGAGGTCAGCAAAAACATGCCCTCCGCTTCTGAATTTACTAGGCATGGCACGAATACGATACTGAGATCGGAAATCGGTCCGATACTGACTTAAATAGCTGGATTTGTATTGGTGACAACTTGACAGTTGTAACCGATTCATGGGGCTAATCCAATTAAATGAATATACACTCGGTCTACTGTCAAGCATCAGCCATGTCTAATCTACCCAGGTCACACTATCAGTAGCAGGTTTATAAAATGCATCCAAGTCCTAAAATAGAGATTGGCTATCATTTACTTTGCAACTTAATTTAACACTGAATTCGGATCGGTACTCAGTATTGGCCGATACCCAAAGTGCCGGTATCTGTATCGGTATCGTGACTGAAAAATCATGAAATTGTACCATCCATAGAATTTACATTCGGATGTTACGTGGCTCCCTCACACAAAGAGAAAACATGGTCGATCTGTAGCAGCTATTAAGTTTGGTACAACAACACTAGAACACTAGATACAATACTAAAACAACTATATTAATTAGCCACAAAATAATTACCAATAAGTGCCCATTTGTAGCCTCTTGACAGAAAGCAATACACATCTTACCCGATGACGAAACAGGAAATGACTGTGCCCATGAAGGCATATGCCAGGATGGATCCCATGTTTCTGAAGAAATGTCTCTAGAAGAAGATGATAATGATAATAATAATAAAATACACAATAATTAAACACAGCTACGTATTCCAATGGGTGTGCATTCAGGTGACGTCACAATGCTATACCCTTTTCAAGCTGTAGCCAGCATGGAAGATGATGGGTGGTAAGAGGATGTTGAAGAATACCTCTGGATCAAAAGTTACCTGAAAATAGACATGTATTTAGACAGCACTTATCTATACCACATTGTACAAGATTTGTTTACAAGGTATACATAATCATATTTCCCACAGGCCATGGAATATTAACTAAAAGCATTTAAAAACAGCACTACAAGTAGGTAGAACTAAATGGAGCAAATTAGTTTCTCAACTGAAGGAATACATGGTGATTGGAGAAAAAAAAGGACTTATTCTGCTCAGTTGTTATGCAAATATATCACACATACAAAATCCCTGCAGGACAGGCAGTTTAAAACAACTACCCCTTTGAGAATAGAAAACAATACTAGACTAGTTTCAGTTCCTCAGATTTTCTACATGGGTGGGTGTGGGTATGAGACCACATGAGTACTCATATTGCTGAAATAAACACGCAATGCAGCATTTCTCCCCAGATAGGCAATGACAGTTCAGTCCCCAGAAAATAATCCCATGCTATTGTAATTATTCAATCTTTGCAACAAGGGTGACCCATTTGCCACAGAATGAGGCAGATGCTCCACAATCACTTAGGGCTGGGCGATATGGACCAAAAATAATATCCCGATATATTTAGGTTGAATACAAATACACAATATATATATCGGTATTTTCTATAAAGTGGGCTAAATCCTTCCGGCATTGAGAAAAAACAGGAAACCCAACGGAAATGTGACATTTTAGGCGACATTAATTGACATATGTGAGCTGTCTCTGGTGGTCACTCGCTCCTGACTCCACCCCTCAGACCATGTGCAGGCATGGAGGGAGAGACGAACAAATCAAAAAAGTAATGAATAAATGCATAATATAACTATATTGATATAAACGATATTGACTAATCTTATCTCTTTTGAAAAAATTCCAATATACCGGTATATCGCCCAGCCCTACAATCACTGATGGTTTCTGACAGTGAAATGAAAATACAAGATGGAGTAAACTTGTGTTGATGCCGATTGTAGGTTACTAACTAAAAAAAAGATATTCACCAATTAATCCTGCCCTTTGGTATGTTGGCTGAAAGGCCAGGCGTTTGTGTGAAATGCCACCACTGAGGCAAGCTTTTAAAGATTTATAAAGATCAGGTGACAGATGTGAGATTTGAAACCTGTGGCATATTCACTTTACTATAGTACAGTGCGTGCTCTCTCTCCTCTCCTTTATGCTGGGGTGTACAATCAGACTAATTGTTGCAACAATCAACTGGTCTGGTTGACTAAATACATTTCCAACCAATCTGATTTGTGTAGAAAAAAAAAATCTGCATTTGTGTTTCATATGAATGCTTTACCAAATTAAATCAGAAAACTAAATAAAACATAGGCCATCTTTTGGAGTAGCTTTCCTTCATGCGCAAATGTCTTTTTTACTTTAATTTTTCTATTTCCTTGTTCAAATTATGTATTTAGATAGCAGTTTCCCCCTGTCCCCTCCTCCACAACAGGCATTGTATATTTTGCTAGGCCATTGTTCTAAAAATAATTTGTTCAACTGGTTTTGCCTAGTAAAAAGATTCATTAAAAATACATTTAACAAAACTATATTTCATAGGATTAGCAAAGTTAAGCATTAACAGACATATACACAATAAAATTATTTGTTAAGTAATAATAATAATAATAATAATAAAACATTTAAAAATAAATTATACATTATATAACTATTGTGTTACAAACCACTGACATTGACATAAAATGACATACCATGGCAGAAAGGTTTTCTGGACCACATTGTCTGTAACATTTAAATGCAAATGACTAGATGCTAACCTGGTAACTTGAAACCTTTAGCACACGCACAGTACAAAAAAGCAGCATATAGTAGTTGCAGTAAAAGCTGGATATGTTGACAGAAACTGAACAAACATTGGAGCATTTCATTTGCATATTTGATGACCCTGGAAATTTCTAGGAGGGGAATTGTATAATTGCTGGTAAACTATTTTCTGTGGTAGGCCTATAGTTAGCATTTGTGTGGGTAAAAATGAAATCATAAAAAAAAAAAAAAATTACTATTATTATAAATAGCATATATAATGAGGATTGTAATGGTAAACCATAATATGGAGGGGATCTACAGTACATATGATATTTTAAACATTAAAAAGCAGAGTCAGCCAATAAACTTTTTGCCAAATTCAGCAAATATATTTTCACAGTCTGCTACAGTAGCTGTCCATTCTGCGTTGGTGCTAAAAATGATATAATTTGGAGTTACTAAGTCCTGGCTCTGTAAATGGGAGCACAAACAACGTGGTACTAAAGGCACCACACACCACTATCCCAGCCTTGGAGATTCTGAAGAAGCACCCTATCATACACCATGAAGCACTGGAGAGAGAGAGATGGTTTGATCAATTCTTGAAACATTGTCTGATGGCAAATTAGCCTTTGGTCGCTGCAAACAGATTCTGTATATGCAGAAATATGTTTAGAGATTTGCTATGACTGAGTTAAAGTATCAATAATATTTCTTCAGAATAGCTGGCTCAACTTTTATTAGTGCATATGTGTATGTGTGTGGCCCACAAAGCATTTGTTTTGGTCTGAGATGCTGGTGCATAGCTGACATCTACTGCATACAGGAACATGTATAGTTCCTTTAATCTAAATCAACACTACCTTTAACTTTTTTAATTATTCAGCTTCAAGCTTAGTCTAGCGAATATGATAATTGGCCCATCAGTCAACAGTGATATATCATTATTTAGTTTGTTGTTTACCTTCCGAAGCATCTCATTATCCTGCACGTTGTCCACGTCGTTGTTACTGATCTGTCCTTTCAGAGTGTACTCGTGAAATTTGCCGCTGACATTCAACAACAACGTAGCGGGGCTTGAGTTGAGATGACAGCTCAAATTGACGTTGCTGATGTCACGGGGTACATGGATACCGTAACGCAGGACCACACCAACCAGTAAGCCTGAACAGAAAAGGGGAGATTGGTGGAAAATGGGAATTACTAACACAAAAGTACAGTTTATGTGCTCCTAATTCACTATTTATGATGTTTTCAATGTGTAAATGAGCTCCTTACTCACTCTCACTAGAGGCTGATATTAAATTGATTGGTATTACTTTGAAGTTACAGTAGACTACACAAGTTTAATTATACATTCTATCATTTTGACTTACATTTGTGTTAAGGGCAGACTACAAAGCAGGTGTTTCAGTATGAAATGCAGCGCATGCACACAATTCTAATGTAAAGGAAAAATAATCATTGATGACATCACTCATTCATGTGGCTGCTTCTCACCATAAATCATCGCCAGTCCAGTTTCGTGTAAGAACCTGAATCGTCGGTGTTTAAATAGCCAAATAGTTAAAATCGTAAGCGTGAGGAGCATGATGAATATAAGCAGGTCTACACTATCCTGCCTGTGGCTCTCTTCAGCCTTCTTCTCTGTCACGATATTCTCCATGGCACTGTCTTCTTGAGATGATGCTCTGCAAACACAGACGCAGACAGACAGACTCACAAGCAACAGCAGCCACAATGTCCTCGTTGCCCTCCTGGCTTTGATGACAGTCAACCTGAACCCCATTTTAGTTATCCAGATGTCAAATGATGGACTGTCGACGTCGATAAAAGCAAACTTTATGAAATAGTGTGCAACCTGGGAAGTGGGCTGCAAAAAGACGACAGCAACAGAATATTCGATCTCGGCCCGGAAGTAATAAACATTTGCGAAGAAAATACTATATTGGAAAAAGTCGGATGTTTATTTCTATTCATAAATAATTAGCATCTTTATGTTTGGTAATTTGTATTTATTGACCGAGAGAACATTTTTAGCGGCGAATCCATGAAATATTGACACTTCCGCAGCATTTCAAAAGCTCTTATTCTGAAGTGTAGCTTTATCATTTTCACACAAGAGATATTATATGGATTTATTATTGTAACATTTTTAATTTACAACACATTGTTATTTTTCTTATTGAATTCTGAAAAAGTATACCATCATTTCAAGAAAGATCAATTAATTCTACAAAAGAGGTAATCGTGGTTATAATATAATAACCTATATACCCCAACCTATATAATAACAATAGGCTACTAACACAATGCAATGTATGCGCTTGTATTAATTTCGATTTTATTGTATTGCATTTCAAAATACCAATCGAATGAAACAGCTGTGCTTAAAATGTGAAGTATCGCGGCAAGACCCAGGTCAGATGTGGCGTTCATGGTTTTATTATTTATCGGATAATTTAATTTAAGTTTGGGAAATGCATACTACTACTACTACTATAATACCACCCTCGAGTTTTAAGAAAGATAAATAAAAATTATACTATTTACAGTAGGTGCTAATTAAAAACATAGTTAAATTTAAGCCATGATAGTGTTTTAGAATACTTACATATCAAAGTAGACCTCACGAAAACTAGTAAATGTATTAATTGATATGGATTAGTTGGAAACTATATAAATAGTGGCATAAGCATAAATTGTAGTTCAGTTTAAAACATCTACGCATTTTCTTTGTCATTGACAGCAGGCTACAACCATGCTATAACACAAAGATATGTGTGTTGCATGAGACACTTGAACGTAGCATCAATTGCCTGCTGGCAATAATATGGTAGTCTACATCCTCTAGCACTCGTGTAAATAAATTAGAATAACATAGTTAATGTTTATTTTTTAAAACATTTAAACACACGCATGCATTTTTCATACGCAAGAGGACGAACATGACCTCTAAATTGAAAGGTAAATATAGACGAGGCCGACGTTAGCTATTTTGCTAGCGTTTCCTACCAGTTGTATTGTCAACATGCTAATGCTAAGCTAATGTAACGCCAAAAAAGACACTACTAAAAACATAAATTGAGCTAAAATTAAATACATTTGAGCTCAACTTACATTATTTATTTAAAATTAATGCATATTTAAAATTACAGCACAATGTAAGTGTGTGGCTTAGTTTTATTGACGCTTTTTTTATTATACAAATAACATCATTTATAAGAAAATGCTCTAGCGCAATCAGTTTTAAACAACTCCGCAATGTTGTTCATTATTAAATGATTTGCTTGTTATCTTTCATCAATGTACGTTTGCCTTCGCAAATCGTCTCAGTAATATTCATGTTGGTCATGAAAGACAGTCTTTACCGTGTAAATTGCAGTGTGATTCAGACAAATTAGGCTGTGGATTACCGTACCAGTCTTTTCTCTTTGGTGATGCTTTGTGATTGCAGTTGGAAAGGTTGGGTCAAAAAATAAGGAGGATGCCCCCCATGAGTTGGAGAGTCAATTCGTCCTTAGATTGCCGATGGTAAGTGCACAGATGAACGTAATTACTATATAAATGTCCCATCCCCGATAAAAACGTCAAGACACAGCTACAGCAGACACCTCCTATGCATTTTTTTTAAAAGGAATATGCCTCTACAGTAAGGAGGATTGCCCAGTCCAGCAGTATGAACATGAAAGACAGACTTACAATTGAGCTGCATTGTGAGCCGCCATTCAGCTTTCTGAACAATTCATACACATTAGAGTCGTTCATAAGACAGATATTGATGTATTTTTTCATCTTATTTCCAGCGGACGGTCGTCATGGCATAGTGAGGGTAGACCGCGTACCATTGGCATGCAAGCTGGTCGACCTGCCATGTATATTAGAGTCACTAAAAACAGTGGACAAGAAGACATTTTACAAGACTGCTGATGTCTGTCAGGTACAGTAGAAATATATTATGGTGTGACATGCTCTGTATAATTATGTAGTACAGTATATATATATATGTACAGTATCTCACAAAAGTGAGTACACCCCTCACATATTTGCAAATATGTCTTTTCATGTGACAAAAATGAAGAAATGACACTTTTCTGCAATGTAAAGTAGTGATTGTACAGCTTGTAGAACAGTGTAAATTTGCTGCCCCCTCAAAGTAACACAACACACAGCCATTAATGTCTAAACCGCTGGCAACAAAAGTGAGAACACCCCTAAGTGAAAATGTCCAAAC
>JAODUK010002622.1:2330-61397 GCA_027564635.1 Typhlichthys eigenmanni | reverse complement strand
CAAAATACTATTAGCTATTGCAAGCTAAATGCTAAGCTAATACACTTTTTGTCGAATTCCAAAAATATCTCCTCCCATTTCGCTATCTTACCGTTCTCTCACGCATGTTGAAAAAATAACCTGATACCTTTACACAGCCCTGGCTCCGTAAATAGCAACATAAACAATGTGGCGCACACCGCTCGTATCAACAAAGCCGTAGCGCTCCGCTTTGCTTCACGATGCATTTCGACGTACGATGCGGCACCACGGGGACCGCGGAGCGATACCGTTTAGATTTGAACTAGATGTTAGCAAGAATGACTGACCTTGCCTTTAATTTCCACTGCCTTTTGGTATTCATCAGCATTGACATTAAACATGATTTATTTGAAATGTCTTCCTCATTTAGCATGTTGTATTTCTGCAGTTGGAACAGGAGAGGGGTCAGAGCGAGACGCTCTGGAGAAAGACGAAGACAATCCGCAGCCAGAGCGAGACATGGGAGATCCCGACTGCGACGGGGTGGAGAACTGCATGGAGGACAAGCTAGGCCTAGGGCTGGGTCTGGGCATCGGGCCGCCGCCCCCGTCGGAGCGATGGCTGCCTCCGTCCCCTCTGTACAGCGCACCTTTCCTCAACGGCAGCCCCCAGCCTAGCCCTCAGCCGTCGCTCGGCGCACAGCAGGGTGCCTTGGAGGCGCCGCCGCGCAGCTCGTGGCTGGAGGACGAGCTCCGAGGACTAGGGGAGGCAGCCGTCCAGCTGGGGGATCGGGTGGAGAACAGCTTGAGGGAGTTCGGGGAAGGCTTCAGACGTGACATGAGGACACTCGTCGCTTCCCAAGAGGCTGTAGCCGTCAGCCTCCAGCAGAACAATGTCCTCCTGCAAAGGCTTTTAGGAGTGCTGGAGTCACAGCAACACACGGCACCGCCGCAGCACCGCGCTCAACCGTCGCACGCGGCCCAACAGCACACGCTGCCGCCGCAGCAGCTGCAGCCGGCAGAGCCGCCGGCGCCGCTGCAACAATCGCAGTTGCCCCAGCAACAGTTACTACAGCAGCAGCCGCAGCTCACTCAGCATTCAAGCAATCCGACGCCTGCAGCGGCTCCGCCTCCAGCGTCACCGGCAGGTGTTAACAGCGTCCCCAATGCACCTGCAGGCCTTAATGGAACCGTGCTGAAGCCACGGCGAGGAAGAACTGCAGACCATAGGCGCAGAAAACGGCGCTAATGAGAAAACTCCATTGTGACATTTGAGTATAATTAAGCATATTTATTAGATGTCACAAAACCTGTCTTGGCATTTTGGTATTTCTGGTGTATATTGTAAAGAATACACTATATTATCTTGATTGTTCCAGATGGTTAAACTATTTAAGAAAAAAAAATCTTTCTTTCAACGAAGACTGGAGCAAATAGACTGGAGTAAATTAGAAACGTGTGAGAAAATAGCTAAGGCCTTAAAATTGTTTGTGCTTTTTTTGATTATTCCTAATGTTTTACTAACCAACAGGGTGTTTAGGGCTAACTCTAACCCTAACCAACATTTCTGGAAGTGTTTTCTGTTTCAAGGCACACACATTCACCTGACAGACTTTTATTGTCTTTTCAACAACTTAGGTGCTGACGTTGAACATGCATGTTGTTGGCATTTGTACATGCTTTGCAGTAGATCTGCAAAATGTAAAATGTTAATTGCAATACTTTATGAAATGTAGATAGACTGACATGCATTATATGTTGCAGAGGACCCGTTATCTGCAGCAATTAGGCTACCACATATTATGAAGGTACATGTAGTCAGCTATTTTTCCATGCTTGTGCTTTTTTCCATTATAGGCATACACATTTCCAAAACCTGATTGACAACAAACAATATATATTATATTAATTTAATGTTCAGTAGGCTACAGATTTAGGACAGAGGTTCTTCTCAACTAAAGGAGGATTTTTTTTAAGCACCCAACAGTGTAGGGCTATCTTGCATGCAGTATTGAAGTATGCGTAGATCATCTTATCTTCAATTTTCCACAATTTATATTTTGTTGATAGAACTCTATTACACCAAGATGTATCAGCGAAACTTTAATAAAGACAACGGCAAATTCTTATTGATTATGGATAATTTATCTAACTGAATTATCACAGTGCAAGCGCTCGGAGGCCGCAGTCATGTACGGTAGGCTACTGCGATGTGCTCCGCCGCCGCTATGTGGACACCGACCAGGTTTGTACTCTTGCTTGCAGAAGGAAGGCAAGGGGGTAATGGGTGAAATATGGCCGCCGTAGACCCATCGCAGTCCGTGAAACTGCAGGAGTCTCCTGTCGAAAAAATGCGGGATTTAGAGGAAGAACCAAAACTATGGGAATTAGATTGCATTTCTAAAGAGACTGATAAAATCCTAGCAGAAACATTAGGAGAAACACTTCAAAACGTAGAAGCCAATTGTAGCAACAATGGAGATTACACTGCAAGCGATCCTGGGATATGTGACGACCCCCGGGCCGGCGCTGATCATACACCAGGCAGTTCACTGGAGGAGCAAACATCAGGAGAGAAACCGGTCCACAACACCGAGCATTCCCGCAACGATCACCCGCCCATGCCTTTGTCTACAGCTGAATTCAGTGAAGACGAATGCTCCAAAACATGCAAGGCAACATGTGTAAACGATGGTAAGCTAACCTACCATTTCCATTTTGGCCTAGGCTACAGGCTAACGTTAGCTTGTATTAGCCTGCCGTAAATATGTGTATAGAGCTCTAGATCCCAGTACGGTAATTGACTTGGGCTAATTATGTGCTATGAGTGTGCATACATAAATATCCCTACACCTTTAGACCCTAGGTAAGTGTGTTGCCTTGGACTGCCGACCTAAGCTAATATAGGCTAGTTGTAGACACAAGTGCCATCACACACCAACCTCGCTTTTTATATATTTTTTATTATTCTGAACTTTTAGAATAAAAAAATTCTATGTCATAATTTCAGTTATATGCACTTGAATTAACTGATGATCTAACAATAGGTTATACAGTATTAGATACATGCTATCGTTATTAATTTCCATATAATGTATTGCAAATGTATTGCATATACATGTACACTCAAAGTGACCTGTGATGGTGAGGATTCGTATTGCAAATAGCCTAGGATAACAGTTATAGTAAGTAGTAAGTTTATTTCTGTGGCACCTTTCACAGACAAGAAGGGGTCACAAAGTGCTTTACAATAAAATAATAACCTTATTATAGCAATACGTGTGTCCTTGTAACTATTTCTACAATAATAATTGTATTACTGCTGTGTAAGGTGTTTATTAAGCAGGTGTATAAAAGTTTGAACATTGAACTTTAAGTATTGCAATTATTAACATACAGACCGGTATTTTATTTAATGCATTCAGTGAAGATTTAAACATGATTATTCTTTTTCAGACCACAAAAATGACCAGAATAAACCTGAGCTGCAACTAGAAACCCTTCATGTAGCTGTGTCCAGTGCATCTGCAGCAGAGGTTCCAAACGTACAGATGATTTCTGAAGAGAAAAGTGTTGAAAAAGATGCCGTTGAAGTGGAGGTTGAAGTTGATGGGCTTGAAGATATGGCAGAAGATGATGACTGCGATGATCAAGAGGGTGGAGGAGGAGATGAAGCAAACACAGTTAAACCAAGGAGGCGCAGTCTGCAATGCAAGGAGTGTGGAATGAGGTTCAATCGACGGGAGACCTTCAACCTTCACCGTCATTTCCATACGCACAAGGATGATCTCACCCCTCTCACCTGCAAAGAATGTGGCCTCACCTTCCAGCATCGCACCGACCTTATCAAGCATAGAAATGAGCATAAAGAAGAGAAGGCGGCATATACGAAGACAGAGAGTTGTTTTAAATGTGCAGAATGTGAGAAACATTTCTCTACAGTAAACAGATTGAGGAATCACAGTTGCAAGAATATCTCAGAAAAGCCATACCACTGCCCCCTGTGCCGTCAAGAATTCCAGTTTAAACAGTCCATCACTAAGCACATACAGACGCACTCATTGGAGAGTATTTTTACGTGTCAAGAATGCAATCAAAGATTCAATAGCCTTGCAGAACTTCGTGGTCACCAGCGATGCCATGCTGCTTTGAAACCGTACGAATGCCCTGAGTGTGGCATGGTGTTCAAACACTACTCTGTAATGGAAGACCATCGCAGTAAGCATGCGGAAAACATACGCTCCCACCAGTGTAATATCTGCGGCAAGGCCTTCAAGTACAGTAGCCTATTACATCAGCATCAGTATCTCCATACAGGCCAGAAGCGGTTCCGCTGCCCAGAGTGTGGCAAAAGATTTGCATTTGCTCAAAATATGAAGGCACATTTGCGTCAGCATAGGCTGCATGCAACCAACCTCAACTCCTCTTCTGAGCAACTAACCAAAATGCACCAAATGCAGGAGAATGTTAAAGGACCAGCTAAAGAAAACACAAACCAAAGTGTTCAACTAAAACCTGCGTACAACTGTCCCCTTTGTCCACAGACGTTTAACATGCCTGCTCAACTCAGAGAACACATGTTCATTCACGAGTTAGAGCATGAGAAACTTGAGAATAGGCAAAAAACATTTAAGGCAAATAAAACAGATCACTGCGAAAAAGGTTTCCCCTGCCCCAACTGTCCATGTACTTTTCAAGACGAGGAAAGTCATTATAGGCACATGTTAAGATCGCATAACTCTATAGGTCCATATTTACAAAAGCTGAGGACAAAACCTATACAAAAATTGGTTCCACTCAGTAATAATACTGCCCAAGGGAAGTGGAGCAATGATCTCATCGGAAGTAAGTCGTATAAATGTCCTGAGTGTGGTAAAGTTTTCCGACACCGCTCTGTTTTAGAATTGCATATGCGCATTCATTCCAAGGATAAGCCATATCAGTGTAAGGTGTGCGGCAAGAGCTTTCGATTCAGCAGCTACCTACAGCAGCACATTATCATCCACACAGGAAAGAAGCCTTACAAATGTCCTGATTGTGGAAAAGATTTTGCTTTCCTTCAGAACATGAAGACTCACCAAAAGCTGCATCAGGTGAAACCCTTTCGTTGTACTAACTGTCGCAAAGGTTACAGTGACGAAGCCCAGCTGCAGCACCACATGTTGACGCATAATGGAGAAAAACCTCATAAGTGTAAACTCTGCGACAAGAGCTTCGGATTAGCATATCTACTCCGTGATCACATGAACACACATACAGGAGAGAGACCCCATCGCTGTGAAGAATGTCCAAAATCTTTCTCTTGGCTCAGCAGCCTTCTCGTACACCAGAAAACCCATGCCCGCAAGCGCCAAGTTGTGAGTCAGTATCATTCACACCCCGTCGGCCCCAGGGTGAGTGGCAGAGGGAGCAGGGGAAGACGAGGCTCTAGGATAGCATGGGGCTGGTCAAGATCAGGGGGGGCCTCAGGCGTGGCTGGTCCTCATCCACAACGACCTACTCCCTTGGTGTCAGCTCAAGTGGAATACGAAGCCAAGCGGCAGAATGAGCCGTGGGTTCCCGAGATTCACCCTTCTCCAATCCAGTGGCGGGTGGACGGTGGAGAGGTAATGCCTGCTCCGTTACCTCAGCAGCAACATTTTTCCCCACAGCAAGCACCGTATGACACCCCACCGCAGTCAGGCCAACACAATCAGAGAACTCCAGCTTGTCTTAACAGCTCGTTCTTAGACCAGTCGGGTGCTTCCGTTCAGGTCTTAGGACCAACCCACACAAATGAGAACACAATTGTGACTGCCAGTCCTTTTTTAGCACCCGCGCCACGTGCGATAAATCAGCAGAATAAAGATCAGCCTGTGACATGGGTCAGCACACCCACTTCGTTAGCACTAGCTTCTGCTAGCTCTTCACAACACGAACTTCACGCTTCCCAAATCTATATGGATGGAGCAGCTCTTTGGAGTGTGAGGCCAATGCCGGTTGCACACACATCAGCGAGTTCCCCCAGTAAGTTTGGCCAGGAGCTTCAGCTGCCAAGATGGTCGACTGCACCGATATCCACGCAAAAGGCTAGCAATGAGCCATCCGTTCCGTTTAGAAAAGATGAGGCGTGGGACTTTAATACACCTCAAATTATCGACTCGACTGTTAGTCTGTCAGAAAAGCAATGGAATGGATGTGAGCCCACGCACTGGGCTCCGGACATAGCAGGTACATCTGCCCCAGCTCAAACAGACCAAAGTAGTACTATGTCAAGTTTAATCCCTGTATCTCATGGGTTAGGCAGCACCTTGTGGGACTTCCAGACCCACCCAGGCATTCCAAAGACTGATAACTTATGTGGTAGTCAAGACTTCCCCATGCATCGCAAGCAGACAACATCTGGCTGGTCCAATATCCAAAACCAGTCGTCCCCTCAACACGTTCCGATATCCATTCAGTACAACGCACCCCGTATTCCACATGGGATAGGGGCCTGGGGTTTCCACACAAATCCCCTTGGTCCACGAGCACTGCTCAGCAGACGACTCAAAGCAGGAAGTGGTCAGGAGCTGCAGCATCAACCAATGGTAACTCACGGCGCTCAGATAATTATAAATCAGCCTCCTCCCCCTTTCTTCTCACCCCCACTTGCTCCGCTGGCCTCTCTTGCTTTGCCTGGACCCCATCCTCTTCATACTGTAGCAGTTGGTGGACTTCCAAGAGCTCCAAACTTATTTTTCACACCACAGGCCGTCATGGGCAAGATGGCGCACATGCCACAGGCTCTGCCTCTACCTCGGATCGCCCCGCGTCCAGATGCTCACAAACTCGAAGGCCGTTTGTCGTTTACCCCAGAGCGGCTTCTGCAATGCATGATTTGCGGGTGCTCGCTTCCTGGGGAATTGGATCTACAAATGCATTATTTGCAACATGCTCAAGGAGAGATTTGAAAGATGCCAACAAACATTTCACTTTTTTTTACTTTTGTTTTCTTCTTGCCCATTTTTGTCCACTTCTGTCTGGTAGAGCCTCATTTGAATGAATCTCTGACAAGATATTAGGCCTAACTGTCAAAATGATATTCAAGTAAACGTGTGGTTATGCACAACTAATACAGTTCTATAGGGAATTTAGACTGTGCATGGTTTTGGAATAAGATGTGTAAACATGCATGCACTATATTTTCAGACTGGTGTGTTTTCTATTTAATTTTTTTTTTTTTTTTTTTAGTACAGTAATTTGTTTAAACAACATTTTACTAAAAATAATGAGGTTCTACTACATTAAATTCCTTTTCCATTAAGTACAGGATTAGATTAGCAGTTTTATGTAAACTATTGGAACTGTATTTGTGTATCTTTGTGCCTTCTCGAGTGCAGTCTGCATGTCTGCTGTCTGTATGCTTGGCACAGTTTTTTCTAAAGGTAGACCATACAGTGTGACATTTTTATTTCTCTAAATACTGATCAAGGATTGTGTGTGTGTGTGTGTGTGTTGCTCACATTGTACAAAGATCACTGGGTGCATACAAAGGTATCTGGGTGTAAACAGTCTGTCAGTCACAGAAGAAACTATTAAGATTATCTCAATTTATTCCCGAGGAATTACAGTACTTAAAAATATTACAGTTGGCTAGTCATTTTGTAGAACTTATTTTTTATTTTTTATGTGGCTTTAATTATTAATACAAACGGGGCAAGTCGTTTTCTTCCTCATAATATTGCTGACATTGTTGTGAAATAAAATTTTTAATAAAATTAAGTTTGATTTTGTCTATATTTTCTTTATTAGACAAAAAGTGATACAATTAAATTACAACCCTCCAGTTTGGTAATTACAAGTGAATGAAACTGGGGAAAAAAGAACATGCTTTGAGTTGATACATTATGAACTTGAAAGGTCTTATCGAAAATACACCTAATTCGTACCAAAAAACCTACAATGTGAAACTATTGATTTAAACCAGCATTGTACCTTTGTTTTTCTAATATTTGTTTTCCATTAATATATAAAACATGTCTAATACATAACTAATAATTAACATAACGTTAAATGTCCATAGAGAAAAACCGATAAAATGTAATACTACAAGTTATTTGGCTATATAGTACTTGGCGCATGCGCACGTCAAGTCAGCTAACTGCTACTGACGCTAGCGTTTGGCTGCAGCATTGTTCTCAAAGGTAGGCCGTTTTCGCACACAGCGATCTGCTATGCTTAATGCATTTACTCAAATAGATTAGATTAGCTCTGTCGTATGTAAACCCGGAGTATACCATCCATTTCACACTTAACCAGTTCTATATAATGATGCTCAAAGAGGCATAGGCTAATGTTTGGTCTGTATTGTGGCCTAGGTTGGGTTAACCCTACCGGTACTACTGTTGGTGACGCAAGGTAGCAAATTGGCAATATCTAACCTTGACACTGCGTTACCAATTTCAGCCCAAGTAAACACTTCAAGATGGAAAATAAAAATGAAACGGACATGTTAACATCACGTTCAGATAATCAGGGCAGTACCTCGGACATGGACACCACCATTGCCAGTAAGTATTCAGGTTGTGATCAGAGCTTTACAGTCATAACCACAGGAGGCAAGCCGTTTTCTTCCTCACAACATTATGTTAATCTGCGTACTTTTTAAGGCATCTGATTTGCATAAAGCATATTTATCGAGAGTGCATTATTGTTATAAGGTGACACTGCCAAATCGTCGCTAGTTAGTTCAGTTAATCAGTTTTGTTTGCCATGAAAGACTAACATGTTAACGTACGGTGTAAGGCAAATAACTCAGTATTTGCTATTAGGAATTCAGAGAGAAGGTGTTCAGCAGGTAGCTCTCACCACATTTCCTGTTTGCATTGGTGGAGCTAACAAATTAAATGTTTTAATTCTTTTAAATTGATCACATATTATTCAGAATTACCTAAAATGGCCTAATCTTTATTGGAATGGTCAAATAAAGTTGTGCTTTTGTATAGGCCTAGCTAGTAGGAATTTGAAATAGGTCTACATTTGAGCATTAATCTTAGTTTGCCTACTTTCTGTGATATTAAAGTAGGTATCACTTTTCTAGAGAAAAACAATGTTTGTACCATTATGTCACCCAAACCAATTTTCCATTAAAAAATGTATGAATGCACTCTATTGATTACTTTATATGATAGGATTGGCTCAATACATTGCTGTATGGTGTCTATCAAAGAAAGACTCTGTTGCTTGACCTCGTAAAATCTATCTTGATGCATGTGCTTAATACAGATAGCTTCCTTAACTGTTTATTCTAATAATAGACTACAAGAAACAGCACCATGCCTGCACAGTCACAATCTGTATCCTCATCCCGGGCCTTAGTCAATTCCTGATGAGCTCATCTATAGACTTTCCCATACGCCATCCAGTGATTCCAGGATTCCCATAATTAAAATTAAAAAATAAAAAATATCCATACATAGGCCCAATGACACATGGACATTATTATCTGACATGCCTACATTAAGATGTATGCTCCAAATAGCGTAGTACTATGGCTTTGTTGATGCAAGCGGTGTTCACCACTTTGTTTTATGTTCCTATTTACGGAGGCAAGGCTGTGTAGAAGTATCGGATTGTTTTATCAACATGCACAGCGACTGGTGAGCTAGCGAAATGCGATGAAATATTTGGTGAATTTGAACATTTCTAGCTTGCAATAGCTGACTATACCTTTTTTTATATGTGTGTCTTATACTTGTTTTTAACAATACAATACAGTAAAGAGGGATGTGTACATCACGTATGTTGCCCTGACATTTTGTGGCAACAGGAGTGGTCCTCGGTCCTCACCCCCAATTTTTATTTTTATTTTTAGGGGAAGATCTTTTCTGCTGCCAGGATTGTGGAGAAGCTTTTAAAGATGAGGCTGCTTACTTGGAACATCACGGCCAACACAGACATGACACGTCCAGAGGATCAGAATCTCCGTGTGATTCAAAAGACCGTAATGAGAGACCTCTATTTTGTGGTTTATGTTCACTCTCATTTATTGAATCAGGGGAGCTCCACGCACACATGCTCAAACACCGTGGTGAAGCTCCTCAAATGGATCCAGTTGCTCAGGTGACTTCTGGAACAATAAAGCAGCATATCTATGAATGTCCAGATTGTGGAAAATGTTACGGTGTGTTTGGACACTTTCTCAACCATCAACGCTCACACACGACACCATCTAAATCGGTATTCCATGAACTTGAGCAATTGAAAAAGAAGTCCTTTAAATGTGAGAGTTGTGGGCGGTGTTATTCCAGGGTCTCAGCTCTTGATGCCCACCGGCGATGTCACGAGGGAAAACTAATAAAGTCACAATGTAAGGGTGCAGGAGGTGCAGTTGTCACGGAGAAGTTGCCAGTGGAAAATGAATACATTGAAAAACAGCCAAATGAGGCTTGTGAAAAACATTTCACATGTTCATGTGGGAAAGCCTTCCTTGCCCTGTCACGCCTGAAAACACACCAACGATTTAGCCGAAACAGCCAGTGCTCACCGGAAACGCTGAAAGAGAGGCCGAAAAAAGCACACTTTTACTGCAATGAGTGTGGTAAGTCTTTCAGTGGCCGTATCGCCCTTGTACAGCATCAACGCTGGCATGTCAATCATTCAGATGACGGTGCAAAAAAGTTCCCGTGCGCAGAGTGTGGAAAGATCTTTATGACGCTGACATTCTACTACAAGCATCAACGTATGGTACACAGTGAGGAAACACCAGCTAAATCATTCCTTCATCAAGTACACCAGCTACAAAAGAAGGCCTTTGAATGCAAGGACTGTGGCTTGAAGTTTTCCAGAGCTTCAGCTCTACAGGCACACCAGCTCCATCACACTGATGTCTTCAGAGAGACACGGGAGGTGACCCAGAGGTCAAACCTTCCACTACCTCAACAAAGGATTGTAGAGAGTAAAAAAATAGACACCCAGACCTTAATGGAAGAAGTTGTCTTACAGGCTATTCCACCTGCCACTATGATTGTTGGACAGTCTCCTTTAAATAATATTGACGAAGATGTAGAGGGCTATGAAACTGGAGATTTTAATGTAGAAATAATCAGTGCAAGTGAGTCTGAAGATGAACCCCAAGATCTCAATCCCGATCTTGAGTTAGTCTGTGAATCGGATCAAGATGTAAAATATGATTTGGAAGTTTCCCACAATAGTCTTTCAAAACCAGACATTGATCTAAAAATTGTACAAATTGATTTTGAACATGGCACAGAGGAAACTATGGAAGTTGAGGGAATTGATAAGGAAATTCTAAAAAGTAAGAAAGATCCCAAAAATCAGATTATGGTTTATACATGTGATATCTGTGGCCATGAAACTAATAGCCCTACAACACACTACAGTCACATTGAAAAACATAATGATGACAAGCTAAACAAAGATGCATTGTACCAGCCTGCTGAATTAGAAAAGAGAAGCTTCAAGTGTGATGAGTGTGGAAAATGTTTCTCCCGGATGTCTGCCATGATCTCACATCAGTTGCATCACCCTAAAAGAAAACCATACCCATGCCCAGATTGCATGATGTCATATTCTCATGCAAGTGGCTTGTATAACCACAGGAAAATTTGCTCAAGTCGAAAGAGAGAGGTATCTGATTCCATACCTACTAAGAAAGTGTTTAATCCAAAGAAAACTCTCCTAGGTCCAAAGATTTATCATTGTGACCATTGCGGGAAGGGATTTTGGTCATTGGGAGCCTATTCCCACCACAAACAAAGTCAAACCCAGTGTCTGGATTCGAGGCAAAGAAAAGGCACCACAGGATCTCTGAGGTCTGTTAATGGGCACTCGCGCTCCGCCGTTAAGGTTGCATGTCCGGTGTGTGGTCAGAAATTCCGTCACAAAGGAATAATGAAGTCGCACATGCGAAAACATGAAAATGGAAATCACACATGTGAATTGTGTGGCAGGTCTTTCCGTGTATTCTCCAGCCTCTTGAGACACCAGGTTGTGCACAGTGTACAAGTACTCCCGCCCCCTATTAAGTCTTTCCAGCATCAGGTTGAGCAGGTGAAAAAGAACACATACAGCTGTCCCGACTGTGGAAAGCTGTTTTCAAGAGCCAAGGCTCTTCAGTTCCATATGAAAAGCCATGGCTATGACACTCAGCATTCACCGTCATCACCAAGGTCCACTCTCATAGAGGACCTTCAGTGCTCGACATGCCTTGCCCATTTTAACAACAAGTCCTCATTGCGTGCTCATCAAAAGCTGTGTATCAAAAAAGGCCGTAAGGAAATTATTGGCACCACACAGTCATCAGAAAATAATACTCATGTTAAGCATTGCAGGGATTTAAGTGCAAAGGCAAACAAAGATGTCAAAGGGAATCTGGCCTCTGAGACAGTAAAACTGAAAGTTGAAATGAAGGATGAAATGAATACTGACAAACTGAAGATAAAGTCAAGTACAGTGGATTTGAAATACAAGTGCAAAGAATGTGACAGAAGCTTTTCAGTAATTGGAGCTTTGAATTTTCACAAAAGGATTCACCTCAAAGGTCACAAGTCTAGCACAAGGACAACATTTTCAGTGTCAATAAAGAAAACTAAGCATGAAGAGCAAAGTAAAGCACCATTTTACTGTTTAGAGTGTGGCAGGCGATTTACCTCAAATTCTGCTCTTGGCACTCATAAAAGATGGCACACAGACAAGAAATTTGTAGGATCACTAGTAAAAGGTGAATCAAACTCTCTAATAAACAATACAATTGATGGGGGACCTTTTCAGTGCAAGACATGTGGGAAGCGATTCTTCTACCTCTGTGTTTTTCGCCGCCATCAGTTGTATTATCCACCGTGTCAGGTCAAAACTGAGCCACAGTCTAGAACAAACAAAAATACAGAGAGGAAAGGCAAATTGCCACGTGTACAGTTTAAGTGTTCAGAATGCAACAAATCGTTTGTGCGAGGTTCACTTCTAGCCGATCACTTTAAAAGACTCCACAAGCAAAATTCTGAATTTGCTAATGACAAAGAACATCAATCTCAGAAGACTCGAGAGCAGACTGTAAACTCTAGTGGGTCTGAGGCCACGTCTTCCAAAAATCTATTATCATCACCTCACCAGTGTCCTCATTGTAGTATGAGCTTTGCTAAGATCAGAGGTCTTCGAGCCCATAAATGGCAGGCCCATTCAAAAGGCAAAAATGCCAAAATAAGTGATAAAATTCCACATTTGGTTTCTTTAAATATAGATGACAAGAAAAATGAAATTACACCTGTAAAGAACACTCCTACAGTGATTAGCAAGTATGTTGTTGCGAAGAAAAAGCGTACCGTTGGTAGAAGGAGGAAGAAAAGTAGACTTAACCTCCCACCTCTGAAATCTATTCCCTGCGTTGACTGTGGGAAGGGCTACAGCTCGGCTGGTGCCCTCTATAATCACAGAAAGGTATGTGTTGTGGTCAAAAAAGAAAGAAGGGAAGCTAGGCGAGAAAAGATGGAAGCTATGCGAGAAAACAATGAAGTTAAGCTAGAAGTAAAAGAAGCTAACAAGGAAAGAAATGTACCTAAACTGCATGATGCACCACAGCACAATGGCAGTGCACCTAAGCAAGATGTTGCAGAGCCTAAGCAAGAAAGACAACTGTCTGAGCGAGACTGCCAGATATCTAAGCAGGAGATTGAGCAGCCGACAGCTGTGGCTGTGGCGCCCCCGCTACTTAACCGACAATCGAGTTATACAGCAAAATTCCTATTCAAGTGTAATAAATGTGGCAAAGCTTTTCAAACAGAGGAACATTTGGAAACCCATAGGATTCAAGCAAAGAGCCGGCCGTATTGTTGTGCACTCTGCTGCCATGCTTTTTGGACGGAGACCCAACTGCAGCAACACCTTGCTTGGCACGATGAGGTCCGTCAGCGTCTCCCAATTGAGCTTCGTTACAGACTCAGTGCCGCTGTGACCTCAAGACCTCCAAAACACCCCTTACCTACCACGGGAGGTAAGGGGATCTCCACCTCATCTTTGGTCTTTAAATCAGCCACTCAGGCTCAAACTGGCCACAAATGCCAGCATTGTGGCAAAGCCTTTCTCTCTCCAACAGCATTACAGAAACACGAAGCTCAGCACAGCGGCAATGACTTGTATCACTGCTCTCTTTGCCCCCGTACCTTCAGTGAGATTCAGGACCTCATCGATCACCACCAGGAGTGTATGGGCGATGACTTCGGGCAGAATGACGCCCCTGCTGCTGTCATATTACAGGATATCAATGGCCTTACTTGTCTCGAATGTGGAATTTCTTTTAGTCATGAAACTGAGTTGCACCAGCATTACATTGAACATGCCCAAGGGGCAGGCATATTAGACTGAACTGAGTTGATATAAATTGTATTGGCGGGGTGTGTGTGTGTGTGTGTGTGTGTGTGTGTGTGTGTGTGTGTGTGTGTGTGTGTGTGTGTGTGTGCGCGTGTGTGCGCGTGCGTGCGCGTGCGTGCGTGCGTGCATGTGGTAGCCATACAAATGCATTGTCAATGTCAAAGATGCAGAGAATTTGTGTTTAAACAGTTCATTCACTGAATTTTTTATTTTGTTTTTGTCAATACAGATTTATAACAAAGGTCACTTTTCAGGCTTTCCTTTACATTGTGCATGTGCGCGCGTGTGAGAGATATTATTTAGAATGTATAACAATCTATATTGCAAGTGTACATTTTTTGATAAGATCTGTGTTGAAGAGCATTATAACCTTGATTTTTAAAAATTCCTCAAGGAATTTCAATTAGTTTAACATTTAGTATTGACACTATGAAAGAAGCATGTACTTATTAATACTGAACATTTGCATGTATTACCATTTTGGATCCAGTGATTCACTTTCAAAGGACTTTCAATTGGAAGGATTTTCAATGCTAAAAGAAACAATTTAAATAAATGCAAGAAATGTCTGGGGTATAAGATTAAAAAGGTTATGTGTACAGTACACAATGAGTGAATACTACACTATTAACCTTGCACTGTTTGGATCTTAAGATTAACATAATTTTCTTATTTTGCAATGTAGAATAATAACTTCTAAAACAGCTTTTGTCTTGTGTCTAATTTTTTAACAATTGCTTTGTGTATTAACTGGATTTGGGATTTGGAAATAATTACAGTAGAAGTTTAAATTTAATGTAGCAATACTGAATGTTTTTTTTTTAAACGCATAAAAAGTCGTATTTTTTAATTATTTACAGAAAGCATTGGTTAAAATCAGACATATTACAGCCAACTACTACAGTATAAAGGATGGTGCAGGCTATTTTTCTCATATGGCCATTTACACTAGTGTTTTTACACTATTGTATTTACACTTCTGGCATCTTTCATGCTTATAGTCTTCATGGCTGATCAGATAACATATTTATCCTAAAATATAAATAATCTATTATAGTATGATGATGATGATGATGATGACGAAAAATCAACTGATTTATAAAAACAAAAATGTAAAAGAACTACAAAGTCCATGAGTCTGCGGGGCAAGCTAGTAGCCAGTGACGTCATGGTGGCTGCAGCCTGCCTGCTGCTTTGTGCTGGGCTTGGGTCGACGTTGCAGAGATGGTGGGCCGGACGAGTGTTTGTAGGTAACGACTTATCTACATCTCCGATATGTATGCATACAATTGTTGATGTGTGCATCAAAAGATGACACAATACGTGGGCATTGCTATTCGGTCTTTTACAGACTAATAATTGATCATTGTGAAGGAAGGCTAGATTTCGACGTGCCTGCTAATCAAGCTAACACTACTATTATTATTATTATTATTATTATTAGAGGTACCGTATTTGTTTCCCATGATAAAATTGCAAACGGTTATTAATATTTTACTCAACTGTACATTGTACGTCCTCAACCTACTATAACGTGACCCTACGAGGACAATGCCGTGGATGCAGCGGTCTTCATCTTTTGCAATACAAATGTTATAAGCCTCATTATCATTTGGTCACCCAGCTGTCGACATGCGTCCAAACAAAGATCTTTTTACAAGATAATTTAAAGTAGGCTACGTGAATCTCTGAGAAGATTATCGCAATCATGGGATGTTTTAATGGTGATGCTATACTGTTTTATCTGGTTAGAAACATTATTAATATTGAATATTTAATCATATATATACACTGGCAGTGAGAGGTGTGCATCTGTGTGCAACCAAATATTCTCCATATTCTTTAAGGCTCTTGTGTCTTCCTCCGACCCGTTTGCGGAACAGGTAGAAAACCATGCAGTCTATCCCAGACAATGTGATGCATCCCACAGCCAGCATAACCAGTGGCAAACCCAAACACAGTGAATATGGACACAAATGACCGAACGCTGGAGAGTAAATCTAGGGCACAAGGGACTACATCGGTTCTTAAAGAGACATAAAAGCTATCTGTTGTCCCTGTTATGGAGCGTGAACCAAGTACAACGCCGGTGAAATCCAGATTACCAGAGAATGAGTTGCAGAGTGGTTCAGTGACCCTAACGGGGAATGAAACCGGGGCACAACCATCGGAGGGCGAAACAGTTACTCAAGAACTATCAATTGGGACGGTCGCACAAGAGGAGAAGGAAGCTGCTGCGCAGACGTTGGGTGATCCCTCACCTACGATAGAGACCAGTGTGTCTAGTGGTAACTTTGTGGACGGTGTCATGGAGGCTGTGCCAGATACAGAGAAGGTCTCTGAATCAGCTTGTGACACGAGAGAGAATAGAAGCACAGAAAAACTAGTGCCTGATAAAAGAAGATATGTTTCTCACAAGAGCATGACAGATCCCCTTAAGATGGACATGTCCAATCCGGTGGATATGCATCTCACTTGTGAGTATCACAGCTGGTACTATGTGTATTTAGGATTTTACAGTTTTCTACAGTTATTTTGCACGGTTGGTGATAAAAGATAGACTATACAATATTTTAAACATAAATATATCAGCAAACAACTATTTGTTTTATGTAATGCAGGTCCTGAGCAGAGAATGACATCCCACCTCTGTGTGTTTTGTAATCCGATCTCCTCTGATCATTATGTTCATACCCAGGCTGGCCACACTTGCATATTGTGTGTGTGTGTGTGTGGGGCCCACAGATAATGTATTTTGGCTTGAGATGATGGTGCACTTAGTGTAACATCTAGTGGCAGAAAGTCATAGAGGTACTCTAATGTACTCTTATGTACTATAGTAATGAAGGATTATGAGAGCAATGCTAGGTATATAGTCACAAATTGTAATCTCTGAAGTAGTGCTCTCTAATACTAAGGCAATCCTAATAAAAATAAGTGTAAGATTGGTCTATAAAGATTACAACTTTATATATTTACTGTATATAACATTACGAACTAATTACTAACTCTAACCTTACGTTTATATTATTCCCACATATTTTCTTTCCTTGTTTTCCAGCATCACAGCTTTCCCTACAGTGCATCGAGTGCCATATTATTTTCAGTGACCACAAGAGTAAAGAGCGCCACCTAAAATTGAACCACCCGGCAGAATATGAGCATTGCATATTGAGGAATTCCCTTTTTGCCTGCTACGTCTGCGATCAGCACTTTACTAATTCCACAGAGCTCATGGCCCACCAGAAAGCTCATGTAGAGAGAAAACCCTTCAAGTGTCAAATCTGTGGGCAAGCCTTCAAAAAGACATCAGAGCTCACAGTTCATAAAAAGATTCATTTTGGTGAGGACGGTTACGCCTGCACAGACTGTGGCAAGCCATGCAAAACCTTTACCTTGCTCAAGTATCACCGCCGCACTCATACCGGAGAGAGGCCGTATGTGTGCAGGGAGTGTGGAAAGAGATTCAGTATGCCAAAGGCTCTCCAGAAACACGAGATGGTGCATGAACAAGGAGGGTCAGAGCATATCACGAACCGCACTGCCACTGCTAAACCATACAAGAAAAAAATCAACAGTAAGACAAACTTATATTTAAATGTCTCACTGCCTATACAGCATATCTGTACTTTTCTGGGTAATAATTGTTCAGTGCTAAAATATATGATGATTTAAAAGAGCATAATATGATGCTAATAACATGCTTTCATGTTTTTATAGGTACACCTACAGTAAAATATCCATGTTCTGTATGCAAGGCCACATTCAAGACTACCAAGACACGGCTATATCACATTAAAACCCAACACAATTTGTTGCCATCAGAAACCAGTGATTCCCTCTCAGTAGGGAAGCAAGTGAGACAAGGCACACCCACAATTACACCAATATCTATTTGCCAGTCAACACTACTACAAGGGGAGCCAATTGGTCCTCTTCAACAGGTTGATGCCAATATTGACACAGAGCAAATTCGCAAACTCATTGAATCGTTGGGTAACGTGCAGAAAGTGAACCAAGTTGTAATATTGGGGCAGGTTCCCCAAAATGCCCTACCTCTGGGCCTGCAACAGATACCAAAACTGGGAGAATCAGTTAATTTTAATGTAAATCCTTTACCAATAGATATGTTAAAAGAGACAGAGCAGTCCATGACAGTGGAAACGGAATATGAAAATAATGTATGCGACCCAATGGAGCAAACAATTATATTAGAACCCATTACGCCAGATGGACAGTTGCTTAACCCTCCATTTTCAGAGCTGAGTTCCTATATAGTGCCTGCTGACAATATAGGTTTATCACTTCACCCTGAGCAAAGCGAAACACACGAAAGAGAGATGATTCATCAACTTCTTCCACAGAGTGAGACGTGTACAATTCAGTCTGCTCCTATAAATCAAAGTGTTTTTGAGGGTGAGGTGGGTGAACTCCAAAACCCTGACCAAACTGTCATATTAGAACTCACCACAGCCCTGACACCAACTGAGGAATTGGAGCAAACTGAGCCTGTACCACAAACCAAAATTTCATCCTCAGAAGAACAAACCACCGACTTAGAGAAAACCTTTGGTGAAACAGTAATGGATCAACAGGAGTCGAGCCTCATGCCTACAGTTCACCTGGAAATTACACCTTTACAGACAGAACAGCAGGACCTTCCAACTTGCGCTTTTGTCAAAACCGACACATATACAGAACATCTAGAATCTCAAAGGGATTCACAAACTAATCCCAAAGGGAAGGCGGATTCACAAATGCAAACAGCAATTCTTGAGTCAGTCCACTCAGTCTTGGATTCTGTATCAATAGAAGAAACATGTGAAAAGTCTGATCAAGAACAACCTAAAGAATTACTGGTAGATAGCAGAGAAAGTCAACAGAATATTGACAAGATGTCCACATCAGAGGACTCAGTTGCACAAGAACAGACACCATCACAACTGGAGATCAAGCACGTGCAACAGGCCTCACAATCATCCGTAAATGTGATGTCAGCTCAAGAATTAGTTAAAATCAGGAAACGAAAGCCAGCCAAGATATTTATTTTTGAAGACCCGATAGAACAACTTGTAGCTAAAATAAAAAAATATGACAAGCATTTTGACGAAAAACCTGCCAAACGCCAAAGGAAAAAGAAATCCCGCCTTGTAGTTAAATTTGGTCCAAAAAACAAAGATAAGAAAAACACAAGAACACAGCCATGTCAAGTAAACCAGGAAGATCTAAGTGTGAACAGAACATCTGCCACAATTCTGTCTGAGAAAAAGGTAGCTGCAAAGAAAACGGTCACAAAAACTAAAATAGACAAGAAAGCAAATCCAGTATCCCCAAAAATACAAACAACTGTTTCACTTGAGCCACAAGTGCAAATCCGTAAAGAGGACTCAAGAAGAAAAAAAATGAAAAAGCAAAAGGTTCTCGACAGTGTGGCTGTGGAACAAATCCAAAAGCAAGAGGCTGTTTCCTCACCAGTGGTAAAAAAGAAAAAGACAAAAAAGCGTCAGCCCAGAAGAACAACGGGTAAGCTTACAAGTAAAGGACGAAATAAAAAGCTCACAAATGAGCAAAAGAGGAGTGCAGAGGCCAGCACCGTACCTGCGGCCGTTCCTGGGCCACAAATAACAGAAGACAGTCTACTTCTGCTCAAAGGCCATAAACAGCCACAGTTGAAAGTCTACAAATTAGACCCTTCAAAAGCACCAGGTCAGACACAAGACATTTCTCCCCAGGAGTCGCCAAATAATGATCAAAGCAAAGACACCTCAATCGAGTATTTAGATATGCTTACACCTGCAATCAAGAAAAAGGGGGGTAGACCCAAGAAAAACCAAAAGGCTCGGTCATTATTGTCTTCACTGTCTGTACCGGATTCACCACCAGAACCACAGCCCACGAAACCAAAAAGTACCAGGAAGCGCAAGGCCTCCTGGAAGGTGGAGACCGAGGGTGTGATTACCTCCTCATCTCATTCTAGACGTGCCTTAGAATGTAAGGAGTGTGGAGAGACATTTTCTGGGGTCTGTGCTCTTCAACAACACAAGGCAACCATGCACATTGTGGAGAGCCCGGGCCTGACCTTTACTAATGGGAATATCTTCGAAGGGGTGTCCAATATAGATTTATGCAAGACCCCAAAACAGACCAATAACGTAATTGGGGTGATGACCACTGTAACAGAATGGGATACCGAAGCTGAGATGGGAGAGATGGCATTAGATAACAGAGATTGTAGTGTATCTTTCCCAGCCTTGAGTCCTTCCCCTTCTTTATTTGTGGCTGGGGCAGAATCTGAAGGCGCAGCGCATGGAAAAAATCATGAAAATACACCTATGGGTGTGGCGAGGGGTCCCATAGAGCAAACGAGTCACACAATTACGGAGGTTCTCTCCTCAAATTCGGATAAAATGCTAATCATCCAGTCACACGGTGACTCTCCACCCCAGACCAACGACCACGTGGCAGGGCCTTTGGCATCTGATGGAGGCCCGTCTATCGCTCAGGGCTCCACAGATGAAGACGTTAAGGGGGATTTGCTTCTTGAGGTGGATTTAATCACTGTTGGGGAGCCACCCGTGGCACAAAAGGATGACCCCAAAAACAGCCTCGTAGGACCGTCTAATCTTGAAGGTGACGGGGCTGACACAGTAGTATTGGCTGATCAGATCGAAAGTGCAAAAACAACCGAAAGAAGTACAAATTCACAGACTACCTCCTGCTTCAGCCAGCAGTGTAAAGAAGAAGAGGAGGAGGTTTTGGTGCAGAGAAAGGGGGAAGCTGTAATGGCAGTAGGAAGAAGTGTTGTGCCAGGCGTCAGAAGAAGGGGAGCAAGAGGACGTTTAAAAAGGTGCGTGGTGCACCCCCGAAGCAGAGAAGCGGAAGAAGAATCAGGAGAATGTCAGATCGTATTTGAAAAACCTTCAGAAAGCGTTGATTCTGAAGTCTGCCTGGGAGGTGACACCATCGTTCCAGACGATCCTGACAAACCCGCGGCAGCTGTTGCATGTGAGCCACCTTCGTCAGAGCATGCTCCTGTGGAGTGTGCCAGTGAAGTTGCTATGGAAGCTCCGGCACAGGAGCCAGTGGAGGCACAGGGCGGAGAGAGCAGCCAGTCTCCAGACATCATACTTGAGAGGTTCCTCACTTTTAGACAGACAGAGGCAGGTGAAGAGGAGCAGTGCCAAGAGGGAACGCGGATCAGTCATAATCAGGTGAGTGCACTGAGTTAAGAGTTCTATTATGAATTGAAAACAACGGCACTCGCTAATAAACTTAAATGTTGTTTTTCAGGGTTCAAACAGCATTGAAGTGATTTCCAGGTCAGTTGCGGAAGCTGAAAAGATTAAGGTTGAGGAGAACGTCTCGGAACCGCCGCCGCTCAATACAAATAACGAGAGTCAGCACGATATGCAAATACAGGCGCGGAAGCAGGGTGTAAGGACCATTCTTGTCAAGCAGGAGAGCAGCCTCATTCTGAGCGAGTCTCAGGCTACTGGGGACAGTAGGCACATCCGATGGAATGTGGAGGAAATGGATGTCGAAAACCCACCCGGTACAACTGAACATTATATATTATCTTAATTGTCAGTTGTACTGTTGCAAGATAGATTGCCAAATGTTCCACTGTTTATGGTTTGAAAAGCAGAGTAGAGATGTATCCCGGTTTGCGGCAGGGGCAAGCGGTCTCTTAGCTTGGAACAAAACAAAGTTTGCTAACATTTTGGTTTCATCCACAAGGATAATTCCAAACACAAGTCTACCTTTCATATATACATTATATATACAATTATATAACCTTGTTGTTAAATATTAACATTTTAGTGAATGTTTTTGACAATGCTGGTTTTAACATGCTAGCATGCAGGTTTTAATCCAACAATACATTATAGTGTAGTGGTAATGGTAAATGTATCCAGAGCACATCAAAAATTATGTTCTATGGTGAATTATAGATCAGCATTTCTCAATCCTTGTCCTGGAGAGCCACTGCCATGCATGTTTTAGATTTTTGTCTTCTTGCTCCAACACACCTGATTCACATGAATGGGTCGTTATCAATCTCTGCAGAAGCCTGATAACGACGCATTCATTTGAATCAGGTGTGTTGGAGCATGGAAACATCTAAAATATGTAGGGCAGTGGGTCCCCAAGACCAGAATTGAGAGCCACTCGATTAGGGGACAAGCCTTTAAAGGTACAGTCAGCTATTGCAAGCTAATTGTAAGATAATAAATGTTTTGTCAAAGTCATCAAATATCTTATCGGAAAAAGAATCCGATACTTCTACACAGCCATGCGTAAATAGGAACATAAACAAAATGGCGAACACTGCTCACAACAACAAAGCCATATCGCTCCGCGGTCCTCCGCGGCGGCGGCTCATCACACGGCGAAATGCATTGTGAAGCATAGTGCTATGGCTTTCTTGATATGAGCGGTGTTCGCCACTTTGTTTATGTTACTATTTACGGAGCCAGGGCTGTGTAGAAGTATCAGGTTATTTTTTCAACACGCACAGAGAAAGGTAAGATAGTGAAATGTGAGGAGATATTTGTTGAATTTAATAAAAAGTGTACTTATCTTGCAATAGCTCACTATACATTTAATGTGTGTGTGGGCCGGCGCTGCAGAGGGATATTGTTTTGATTTGAGCTCGAAGTTAGCAAGCGTTCTCGATAATGACGGACCCTGCCTTTAATTTACCTTTTTTATGTTGCAGAGACTGGGACCACACAGGGAAACAAGCCTGCCTTCAGTGCCCAACAGTGTGTTTTCTATCCTGTCAAGGAAGAGCAGAGAGAAACTTTTCTGGGAACCACTCAGAGAGAAAAAACTCTGCAAGCTGTGGGTGTTTCCAGTGATACTAATCTTATGGAAAGTCCATCTGCAAGTGGTTGCCAGTGTAAGTTTTACCATGCAAACCTGTTGTGCAATGCAATGTTCACAGAAATATTTAAAATGCTATATTTAAAAAGAATTATGGGTTTCTACACTTGAATATGGTTCAACATAATCCATACACATGTATTCTTGGATGATGTTGAAGTACATAACATAACAAACAACGTATGGTCCGTAATACACTGTAGACACAATCTTACTTCATTCCCAGATCTTTTTCTTCCAGCTGACAAAATGAGCTAAGCGCTACAGCATTTTGTTACACTTTCATTTTGCACATCATTAACTACAAGGTACCTAACATTGTTTTGCCTCACCCTGTTAATTCATTGTGATAGCTGCCCTATCTTATCAAATGTGCTCTAGTAGCTTTAATTTTATGTCATGGCAGTGGCCACAGTTGTTTCTCAGAGAAACCGAAGCTCTAGCTTGTTTACTACAGATGAGGAGAACCCTGCCACAGAGGACTATCAAGAAATCAGAGTCACTGAGTCAATGTTAAGCGCCGACATCAGTGACCAGGGCAGTGACCAGGCAAATGCTGGAGAAGGTATGCTTTTGCAGTATTGTGCTTTCATCTCCCTATTAACTAGGAGCATGGTTTTTGTCTGTGAACATAATAGAAATGGGAAACTCAGACACTCGGTATACGCCAACATCTCCTCCAGCTAGGGAAGGCACTGAGCATCGGGAGCTTCGAGACTTCCTCCTTTGTGGTTCAGATGAAGAAGACTCAGATGTCCCTGTTTTCTGTGATCCTCCACCTGACTCAGAAGCACAGGCTGTGGTCTTTTTCTCAGAGAATCCAAGCAGCCCGCCACAGCCGAATGGAGTATTGCACAAGTACAGTTCTACTTTGTTCAAACATGAATATTTTCAACTTTTAAAGTAAAAACTGGTACTTTTTTTAGGTGTGTGTGTGTGTGTGTGTGTATATAGTAAGTAATTATTAAGTAAGTGTAAGTTACGTTTATTTGTATAGCACTTTTCTGAGACAGAGGTCACAATGTGCTTCACAGTATCAATAATGCAGTCACAATCCAAACTGAGAAATGCAGTGCAATATACAATAGAATATTCAATAATAAAATAGAAATAAATGTAACATTAAAAAATATACAATACACAATAAAATGCTCCATGAAAAAATATATACTCAAAACCATATGTCTGTAGATTAAGAAGAATCACGGTCCCCATACGCCTGCTTGAATAGGTCTTTAGCTGCTTCTTAAGGATGTGGGGAAGGCATTAGTTAGGCTGCTAGTATTATTAGTTATTTTAAAAGCATGCTTTTACATTTGCAAGTTATTAATGGCATTTTACTGTATAACTTTTACATCTATATCAAAACAAAACATCTTGACACATTTGACTCTATGAGTCAAATGTGTATTATTTAGATATTTACAATTTGTAAGTAATTTAAATTTAACACATTGGCAACATAACATCTATTTATTATTTATGTCTGTGCAATTTGTAATTTTTGTATTTTATTATTTGCAGAGAGCCCATTGAGTACTTCTCCAATTATTTTGGTTGGGATACCTGGGAAGAATTTAGCCAGTTCACAAATAAAATGTCAATCTTGTCTGAGCCAGTAACCGCCAAAGAGGTTGCGCAGTATGTTGGGATCCACATCGCAATGGGAACTTTAAAGGTTAGTTTTGCTGTATTTTCTAAAATGTTTCAACAATCCTCACTCTCCACGTTTGCAAAACACTGGACATTATATACAGTGATGAATAATAACAATGTTATTGATGTAATCTGTCATTTTACAGTTCCCTAGTCTGAAGCTCTACTGGCAGGACCTTACGAAAGTTCCCATGATTGCTGAGGCCATGCCACTTTCTCGGTTCTTTCAACTTTCTGGCAAGCTGAAGCTAGCATCTCCTGAAAAAGAACCAAATACGTGTAGGGATGACATTTCTGAAATGGACACCGAACATGCCGTGGCTACAGCGCCATCTACTGTTTCTAACGGTTCTAACAATGGCAATAACATAATTCTTCCGCAAGGAAATAATGGCCAGAGCCTTGGGGACAAGCCAGATGAACAAAACACTCAGACAGAGCCCCTTTGGAGGGTCCAGCGGTTGCTGCGTCGTTTCCAGGCAGGGTGTCTGCTACTGACATGTGAAAGTGATTATGGAGTTGATCAGTACTCTTTTCCTCTGACAGCTGGCCACAACAAGCATTCATTGCACTGCACAACCTTAATTGGCCTCAACGGCCTCATACTGCATTTGGGTCTTAATTCAGATCTCTCGGACAAAGAGGCGGCTGTGGAAAGGCTGGTTCCCAAGGGTAGCGTGGCGTTTCTTTGCAAGCAGGAGCTCTCGACTCCCGCGATGCTGGAGCGTCTGTTGGAGGCGGGCGCACACGGTGCAGGCAGAGTGGGCGGCGCCAGGGGGCAGGTAGGAGACGAGTTTGTGAGCGCCGACGGGCAGCTGAAGTTACGCAGGTCACACTGCGGCTTCGTCCTGTCCACCGTGGGCAGTGGCCAGCGAAACACGGCATCTCTCATCGACTACCTGGAGAAGGCCCAGATTTCGGCTCGCATCAGGAGAGACTTGCATGACCTGTACCGTATCCCGCTCACCGCCTCGTCTCCGGCGGCTTGGCCGCAAGCCGTGTTGTGGCGTCTCACAGATCTGGCGTTGGTCAACTCGTGGCTTCAATACAGGCAGGACCGTGGATCTCGGCCCGAGCCTCTGACCCTCATGGCCTTCAGGCTTGAAGTGGCCAAGGCGCTGATTTTTTCCAGTGGCTCAGACACCCAGGACTCCAGACTTCCCGCCCAACCCCAGTCGGTGGAATCCCAAGCCTCAAGTGCGGACACGTTGCAGGGAGGGCCTCTTCCAGATGCGTCCATTCGATATGATGGTTCTGGACACTGGCCAGAGCAGCCCGAGCACGGAGAAGGGGGCAGGTGTCGATTTGACGGCTGTGAGAGAACATCTTGTGTACTGTGTCTGAAGTGCTGTGTCTTTTTGTGTATCTCCCGGAACCACAACTGCTTCTTGAAATTCCACAATCAAGGGAGCTCATGAAAGCAGTCCTGGTCATTAATTTACTGTACCTTTTTGTATTTATTATACATCCAGAATATGTTTTGATGATACGTAATCAGATAAGTCATGCGCTAGTTAGCTGTTCTTCAAGACAAATACATTGACTTGCATTGTCCCATAGTTCATACATTATGCCTTTCAGTGGAAGCTTATATTCACAAGGTTCTTGCAAGCCACCCTCATTATCATTTAAATGTTGCTTAGTAATGCTGCTTGTAGTGTAATATTGTCAGTTGTGGAATGAGCAACCTGTGAAAACAATTCTGAAATTGGGGGTCCCTAAATGTTTTTTATTTATTTAATCCTGTTTACATTTATATTAATATGATACGGTTAGCTCTGTGAATTCTGATAGTTATTTCTATGTTGGAAAACACCATAGATTAAATGATTTACAAAACTAATGTAATCTTTGAGTACTCTTAATAACTGATCTCAGCATCAGGTGTGTAGGCCTACATGTTTGTGACATTATTCTAAATGGCTTCTTTTTGCAAACAATACACATTACTAATTGATTATTCTGTTCTTAATACAATTGAACAAAAAAGTGACGCTGTATGCTAATATAGCCATATAGACTGTGACTAAAGATTAATTGTAATGGAAAAGGAACGTTTCTAGCATAGTAAGTGGACATGCAGCGCCCAGACAGCTGCATCTACCATTCATGGCCTGAAACTAAGTATATTTACCCCAAAACAGTTCACTGCAGAAATACCGTTGTTGCCTCAGATTGATCGTAGGTACTTGGGAAATCATGTTATATACTCAAAATACTCATTAACGCACCCAGAGAGACATATTTGGCAATTTGGTTGTGAAATCCGTGTGCCGACCCATTGACTTGCATGGAACGCTGCTGTGAATGTAGCCTGCGTTGACTGTAAACGACGTGTATCACGCTACAAACGCAGTAACAATAATTTGACTACATAGACATGTACATACGTTATTTGACTCTGACCAGAGGTGAAATTGTTCTTTAAGTGAAAATCATTTATCAATCGTGAAACTCGAAATAATTTAAAGCCTATAAGGAGTAGCAGTAAAACGTTATCCAATTATTTGTTATGATAGGCACATTGCACTAACAATGCTTGTGTAGATAATTTGTATGACAGGCACATTGCACTAACTAACAATGCTTGTGTAAATAGCACATAAGACTTTCAGATGTACATATATTTTCAAGTGGGGATTGTGTGCATGGCTGTAGAGGTGACAATCTACATGTATGGCAGCCATCTTATAGATGCACCAGGAAGTGTATGTTTCTATAGGGTCAACAGTCTGCGGCGCTGCCTGACTTCAAAAAAAGCGGTTCGAGGCGAGTAGCTTGTTTATATCCTCTGCAAATAGCGTAGTTCTTGTAACTATATTGGTGCAAAAAAATATGTATTTGACAGACGTAAATAACTTGCTGCCAGAGAGTGTTTTCTACTTTTCTTGGTGAACACGGCAGAACAGTCGCCGATTCACTTTTGATCGGCTAGTGGCGATCATAATACGTTAGCTAGTATAATGGCGAGCTACGTTACTTAGCACGCTAGCCAGGTAGCTAAGTTAGTCACTAATCGCTATCATGTTATAGCTACTTACGTATACCATGCTTATTTTTGTTGTTATCTATTAATATTGTGTCTGTCAAGTTCAGTTGTGGTTGTTTATTTTATAACGATACTTGCACACACACACACAATCCTTATTACTTTAGTCTGTCTAGCATTGGAAAATCTGCTACTGTACACTTGACTTCTGCTAAGGTAATTGTACCGATGATGTGCTATCAAGTGGTAGTTGCGGTAGTTGCTGTTTGATGTCTCCAAGCTTAACTCCACGAAATTATTGACTTAATGTTTAAAATCAATATATTTTTAATGGATAAATTGTTTGAATATGAACTGCATAACCACACGTGCACATCAAAATCATTCCATGACACACGTTTCCATTATGTATCCAGGTTGTGATTTCTGAACCAGACCGTCCAGTGCAGCACGATGGATTCAGACATTTTGAACATAGAGGACATTGTGATGGGGCGGGCATTGCCAGATCCACCCCAAGAAGTTCCTCCTCAGAGGCCAGCAGAACCTTACACACCAATCACCTTCAAAGCACCGAATCCACCATCTGTTCAACCATGTGAGTGGTGTGATCACCTACACCTTTTGAAATTACTACAATTAGATTTTGTCAGCAAGCATACAGGGGGAGGGTTCTGCATCTTGAGCAGGGATATCCCCCCCCCTGACAATAAATCAGAAAACACTCATATTTTAGTTTTAATAATATTTTTACTCTGGCTTTTCAGATCAACATGAAAATCTGCAGTGCTTTCAGTGTTTCATCACATTCTGCAATGCCAAAGCCAAAGAGCGGCACATGAAGAAGAGTCATCGAGAAGAATACAAGCAGCAACTCCAGCAGGTGGGCGTATAATACAAGTATATTGTTTTTCACAAAATGAAAGCAGCTGTTCCCTGTTGGAAATATGCATTTTGTTTCATGTAATGTGAACATGAAGGTTATGTTTGGGTTAATTTTTTACACCCCCTATCAGATATACGTCCCACCCTGGAGAAAGTATGTTGATTTTTGAACTCTTATCAAAAGTAAAACGCCTAGCAACCATGCATTTAATTATGGATTAAACATTTTAAATAATATAATTATTTAGTTTGGTTCTAACACTGATTAATTACAAGTTTTGGAGGATGACCAGTAAAAACTGTCTTCAGGGCCAGTACGTTTCAAACCCACTGGCCCCAACGGGCCAGTTGGAAAAAAAGGTTTCTTCACTTTCTTCCCTGTGGGGCTTTTAATAACATGTTTCCTTGATCAAGGTGAAGAGCAGGTTTAGAGGTTGTAGTTTGCTTCCATGTGAAATATAGGATGTACAGCCCTTTCAGACTGCAATGTGTTTAGGGGCTAATAAATAAACTTGACTTGAATTAGACATGCGTTGATTGTAACCAGTAAGGCCTTTTTGTCAAACTGGCTTACAGAAACCCATGTCTACCCCTTTAATACTAAAGTCGAGTCAGGTAGACCACTGTCCAACATAAGTCAAGAGCTGGATTGAAGAAAGTGGCTTGACTCTTTCACACAAACCGCAAGTCCGGCTCATTCCCAGGTCATTGCTTTGATGTTGAACAGTGTATTGGATGGCTTTGAACTGTCAGTGTAGCTACCATAACGTTCAAAGCCAGGTCTTCCACCAAAATTATGGATTTTATGTTTCCCCACACACACACACCCTATAAACTTTTTAAAAAATGTTCTGATGTTTCTCGTCATTGTTTTATATTGTCTTTACAGGGAAATACGCTGTTCACCTGCTACGTGTGTGACCGTAGCTTTCCTTCGTCCGAGGAACTGACACAGCACCAGCCGTCACACAGCAAGGAAGATAAGCCCTTCAAGTGTGCTCACTGTAATGAGAGCTTTCGTATCTTCAGCGAGGTGAGCTTTGATTTGAAGGGGATACAAATAAAACACTCGCAGAGCAAATGTGAAACAATATGTTGCCCTGAATGGCAGAAAGGAGAGCGAAAACGACGATCGTTTGAGATAATGTGGCCATTTACAAATACTAATGTGTTCATAATCACACATGGCCATTAAAACTAGTGCACTGCGACGTTTCCCCAACTATTTGAATACTATAAAACTATTTTTTTAATAATTAAAGTATGCTATAAACATGGTGTGCTGTAAACATTTTAAAATAAAACAAACTTTTCCTGCTTTACTATTGAACATGTACACAACTCCAAACTCCAGAGAGTGTTTATTGTGTATTTGAGCTGCATTATTATCAACACGTTCCCTTTTTCAACTCCGCAGCTCACGACTCACAGGCGGCACGTGTGTCCCGAGAAACAGTTTTCGTGTAAATGCTGCAATGAAACCTTCCGGACCGCTGCGCTCCTGCGCACTCACCGCCTGGCCCAGCATCCGCGGCCAGACGCAGAAGCCGGGGAGCAGCCGCCCGCCGCGGACGACCCCAGCAAAACCCACCACTGTAGGAAGTGTGGCCAGGGCTTTGAGACGGAGTCTGAGCTAGTGGAGCACCAGGAGAAGTACACCGCGGGTCAGCAGTGCAACGGCAACAGCGTGGCGGTCAAGAAGCGCGGGCGGCCTCCCAAGAACGAAGAGAAGCCGGGTGCCGATAAGAAGGCGAAGCTAAATAAGGACGAGGGTGAGACAACCGAGGAGGCGGAGAAGGCCGCCGGCGTCGTAGCAGCAACGTTGTTGGAGCCAGACGCAGCTCCCGCTGCGGCTCCTGTCGAGGTGAAGGCAAAAGTAGGCGGCGGCAAGCGTGGCCGTCCTCCTAAAGCCGTTACCGCGCCAACTGCGACGGCGGACGAGAGCAGTCCTGCCGACGACAGTGAAACCACAACCCAAGACAAGAAGACTAAGGAGCCTGTTGTGTCAGCCCGCCAGCACCCATGTCCTGAGTGCGACATGGCTTTCCCTGGCTTGCTCCAGCT
Source organism: Typhlichthys eigenmanni (assembly GCA_027564635.1). Lineage (NCBI taxonomy): Eukaryota > Metazoa > Chordata > Actinopteri > Percopsiformes > Amblyopsidae > Typhlichthys > Typhlichthys eigenmanni. Next base: position 30,611 of record JAODUK010002622.1, on the reverse strand, counting down.
CCGCGCTCACAAGAAGGAGAAGCACGCCCCTCGCAAAGCGCACCCCTGCGAGGAGTGCGAGGAGAGCTTTGCCCGTCCCGAGCAGCTAGAGGCCCACAGATCTCGCGCCCACACAGCGGGTCGCTTCGCCTGCCCTACTTGTGGTAAGAGCTTTGGCCGCGAACGCACCATGAAAACTCACGAGAAGAGCCACTTGGAAGAGAAAAGCGAAAGCCAAAATATGAAGAGATAATTATGGAATGTTGTGATTTCTATTTTTATTTGAGTTTGTTTGTGTTTAGATTTCGTTCTTTTTTTTTTTCCGGGGAAAGGCATGAGGGATGAGCATAAGGTGTATGATTTTTACATAGTCAGGTATTTTTGTTTGTTTTCAATTTAAGGATCTGACATTTTTAGATGGGCTAAGTTTTTTTTTTAAATATACGGTAAATGCAATTTCAGTTAGTGTAGTTAAGAATCTGCTATTAACATTACAGCATTGACATTTTTGGTTAAGATATGTAAACAGACATCTCATGAATTCACTAACCAAAATTTGTTAAAATGCTATTATACTCTTATATTTGTTTAAAAAAAAAAATTACTAAAAAAACTTTTTAAATAATTTTAATATTTTTTGTGTGAAACGTGCAGTCTTTTCATAAATTTTTTTTTGTCTTCATTTTTCTTCCCCCAATCAGATTGGCTAGATGCTGTGTTACTATTATGAAGCAAATGACATGCTAGTAGCTACAGCATATTGATCATGTATAGATGCATTCTCTCAAAATTATCTTTTATGTACAGTTTCTGGTTCATATAGTGGTGTATTTTGTTACACTAAATATTTTGATTGAGTTCATTTCTAAATTAAAGTTTGAAAGACATTTTTAAAAGATTTTGTTTTTGCCTAATGCTTCAGATTCACTGTAAACAATGTATGTGGACAACTTGTCTACTACAATATAGATTGTTTCATGTTAAGCATAATTCATCATTTTAATCTAGCTACATGTAATGTCTTTAAGTGTTTCATCAATACAAAACCTTGATCTCTGATACCCCAGATTCCTCCAAGGAAGTGTAAATCAAGTGTTCTTATTCTATAATTGGAATGTTTCTCTACCCATTGCAACCTGTCTGGACACTGCAGTTATGTAATAAAAATGCTGTTCCAATGGAAAGCTACAGACAAACTATTTGTGTGTAATTCCCTCACTGTAATTCACTAAATTCACAGTTCACCTTTTTGTTACCTACTGACGGCTCATTTATTAATAACACATGTAATGTACAGTCATTTGTTTTATCTACTGATGGCTCATTAAATTAATGAATAACGTATAGTGCTTTTCAGGGTCGTCAAAGACTCTATACAAAAAGGTCGTCAGCTATGGTAAACTAAATGTAATACGTCAAATTAAACAAATATCTTCCTCGCGTTTCGCTTGCATACCGTTCTCTGTACGTATCGATATTATTATCGATATGTTTCGATTATGAGCTCAACGTTAGCAAGAATGACTGACCCTGCTTTAATTTATATAATAAATGGCAGCACCCATGCCATTTATATGGAATGGTACCTCGTCTGCTGTCTGTCCGTGGTTATTCTAGAGTTGAACCGTAGTGTCTCTAGTCATAACTCGCAGAAGGTGTAATACCACCCCTAAGCACCACGCGTGCTCTAACATTCGTAATCCTTGTGCTATTTGTTTCTTTCATTGTTTTGGTAAGATGGCACTTCTGTCTGTGTTTCACGTTATCTTTAGGACATTTATATTCTTACTATAGTTCTGCTGTAATACTTGCAGCTGCTATATATGGTCTGTATTTCGCTAGTTCAGATGACGCAGAACTTAATGATTTGTTACTGTATCATTACCGGTGCGTTTGTTCACAGGACAATGACGTATTCCGAAACAATACCGGTACCGTACGTGTACCACCACGTTAAGGTGGTTATTCGTTGTTTAATTCATGTTTTTATTTAAATATAAACTTAATATTTAGCCAGTTTTGATCGTAAAAAAAATCATTACATTAGTATCTCTCTCTTGCATTTTAACATCTTACTCTCTCTCCCCTTCACTGTGTTTACATAGTGACATTGTCTTCAGTGTCTGCAGCCATGTCTTCAGAATACACTATTGATATCCAGCTAACAGAGCTAGGGTTTCGTGACATACTGCAACCTTTGGATACACCGATAGCTGCTTCGTTGGATAACCAATATGCTCCCACTCTCCTTTCAAGAACATCGGACGAAAGCCAAACGGTCAACGAAGGCCGACCAGTTGATGGAGGAATACACCAAACGTGTGCTAGGTCCTCGCCAATACAGATTTCATGTAAACCTCTCCATCTTGTTCAAACAGAGGACCAACATGAGAGCGTGTACTCAAGTGATGAAGGAACATTGCATCCCACGCATGCCTCACCTGCTCACTCCAGTGGGAAAGAAAAGTATGAAATTACACCTTTGACAGCAAAGCAGACAGCAGAAACCGGTCAGAAAAGTGTTCATAAACCACGGGAAGTGGTAGGAAATTTAACAGAACTCCAGCTGGAATTGGGAGACTCGGAGCTAACAGATGACAGCGAGGTGTCTGAGATCGATGAGGATGACGAGGAGGAGGAAGAGGATTCAGAAGACGACATAAATGTAGAATGTGGTACGACTCAGAATTATTTGATTGTTTTCTAGAATATTCCTGATGTCAGTAACATAAATGGGTCATAATGTCTACGGTATTTGTAACCATTTTTTATATTTTCGTTTGGTTTCTCCAGAGTTTCATCACTCGGGTGACCATCGCTGTGGCGTTTGTGACCTTCTTTTGCCCTCCAACGTGAAGTTGCATGAGCACATGAACCTCCACACCGGAGTGCGACCCTACTGCTGTGCGGAATGCGGAAAGCGATTTTATCAGATTCACAGCTACCGCAGCCACCTGCGCTCGCACGCTCAATCCAAGGTGGATCCCTTCTCCTGCCGCGTTTGTCTAACGCACTTCGAGTCACAGGAAACCTTGAGGATCCACTTGACAAACAACCATTTGGAGAATAAGTTCTACGAGTGTGACCTGTGCAAACGCATATTCGCCGACCTGAAATTGTGCCAGCAGCACGTGGACTGGCACAATCGAATCCTGGGGAAATTCTCCTGCGAAAAGTGCCGGCGTCTGTTCAAAAACGAGGCGACTTACAAGCGGCACAAGCTGAAGACGTGCCGGTTCAAATACAGGTGCACCGACTGCAAAGTGAGGTTCTTCAAGAAGAACGCGCTGCTGAAACACAGCTTCTCCCACATAGGCTTGTTGCCGTACACGTGCGTCAGGTGCCAAAGCCATTTCCGCCTAGCAAAGCTTTACCGGCAACACAAATGCGTGCCCGAGCGTATCCACTGCGTGGCGTGTCTCCGGGTGTTCCTGAGCCAGGAGGACTTCCAGAAGCACAAGAAGGACACGGGCTGCTGGGGCCACCAGGAGCCTAAAAGGGACGAGATCCGCTGCTTGGAGTGCGGACAGAAGTTCCCCAGCTCGGAGGAGCTTAAAAAGCATGCCGGAGCCCACCAGAGAGTGCTGACCTGTGCCGAGTGTGGCAAGGGCTTCCGGTCAGCCCTGCTGTTGATGTCCCACATGGGCGGCCATGCCGGCCAGACCCCCTGCATGTGCCAGACCTGTGGACTGGGCTTCCCCCACCAGCAAGATTACGACAGCCACCTCAAGAACTGTGGAAAGACGCCTCTTCCAACGGTGAGGTTTGGGCATTGTACTGATGCCTCCACATGTACATGGCTATATGTGCATGTACACGGCTACAAACCATATAGCTTTTCTTCTATGTGGTTTGGCCTTTCACCCACATGTAAACGGAGCATACGATCACTGAAGACAGAGTTTTAGCAAAACCTTTTCCAGGTTGTATTCAGTGTTCCCATGTAGGCAGGAAAAACTATTTTATTTTTAAATTTATACTTTTTTTTCCTTGTGTGCCGTTATGTCCTTATTACATACAATGTTTTCTTCACAGGCTTGCAATTTTGTTTTCGTGTGGATGGAGATTTGTTTTGTCTGGACAGGGTTTATATTTTTTTTCATTTATTAATTTGTATTTATTAGTTTTACATTTTTTAATTTTTTATTTTATAAATGAAGAAGGAAAGTAATCTTTTCATTTCTTTGCCGGTGATATAGCTTTGATGTGGCTCTTTACTCGCATAAGGTTTTGCAATTGTTTGCCTCCTGCATAACCAATTAGGGGCCGAATATTTACATTTTTAAATATGCATCCGCAGACACGTTTTTGCATCATCTTTATGTGCCTGGTGTATTGTGTGCATTCAGAACATACATAACAGAACTGTTGTGTATACTCATGTTGTGCTTTTCTGTATTTTAGAAACGTCTGGCTACAAAGCGACAGCATTCCCCCGTGAAGCCCAAGCCTGTTGCAAAACACAAAGACCTATTAGTTCCAGTTAAAACGAATGTTCCCGCAAATCCACAACGTCCGAAAAAAGCCCCATCAACTCAATTAAATTCTAGAATCCATACGGTCAGTATCCATCCCAAGGATATAAAGGTCCCCGATTCATTGGTGAAGAAGCCTTCCCAGTTAGGTGCTCCTGTTCCACCAGGTCCACCAGTCTGGCGACTCTCCTTGGACAAACAGCCTCCTCCTGGGGTTAAACTAGTTGTTTTTGTCCCTGCTGACTCTGCTTTAGCTAGTGGTCTGACGGCTGCACACCCGGCCCTGGGTGTCGAAGCCACACCTCATTTGGCTCTCCTGCCCACTGAGAGTACGGCACCAGCGTCTGGAATGCCCCGCGTGACCTCCTGTTTCAGCCTGAGGTCTGCTGCAGGGGTGCTGCAACATCAGGGTTTGTTTGGGAGCAACACACAGGCGCCAGGTGATGACTCCTGTGCTGCTCCTCTGGATTTGTCCCAGAAATCTACCCAACCCGAGGTTGATTTGCGCAACGGTCAAGAGTCAGGAGTGGCAGGGAGCGTTATCGGAAAAACATTCCAGGCTGTTCCAATTGTTAACGGTAAGGAACACGGAGTAAAGTGTTTGAATGATGTAGCAGAACGTGATACTTCTGTGAAGAAGATAAAGCTGGAGGAGCCCTTGGACCTGTCACCTCATGATGTTAACACATCATCTGCTGGTCTCATAATGAACATTAAAACGGAGCCCACGTCCTCATGAGCCAGCCGGCAGCACTCCCGTGACCCTGACGGAATAAGGGTGACATTTGCAGTGAGCGTAAACATATTGGTGGTGGCAGACCAAGATGCAGGGAATACTCATTCTTCAACCCATTTCACTCACATTATTTTGACTCTTAACTGTATTTGAACATGACGTGTTTATGTATGTTACGTGATAATGGGCCCTTGGCACCCATGGCGTGCAGCTAAGTGGTGTTACATTGGCAATATGCAAAATATAGTAAATGTATGAAAGTGGTCATAATTCTCTAAGAAAACACACACATAAGCTGTCTAGTGTGTTATTCTTTTGTTCTTTAGCTTTTGGGGTAGCACTAGAAAAGGCAAATGGGGTGTTTTCTTGTTTCTTGTCAGTCTTACTTCAAAATGTATAAAAGCCCTATTTTTATTTTTTTTAAATATGGTTTTGTTGATTTTTTTAAACAGCCAGTGTAATCTATACTTTTACCTGTATTGTCATAACTCTCAATCTAAACATCTTCATCACCGTTACATCGGTACATTTTGAAAACATTGTGTATACGCCGATTAAGTTCTTTGAAAGTCGTCGCCTGGTGAATGATTAAATAAAAAAGCATACATTTACACTTGCCTTGTCCTTTAAATATTAGGGCTTTGTGTAAATATAGGAACTGAAGTCATTTAAATACCAATACGTTGTAATAATAATAATAGACACTCATTAAAGTGCATGCTACAGTATTTCAAGATTGGTCTTGGCTTTGCACTGGAAGGGGTCGAAAATGCTTTATATTTCCATTACAATGCTGTTCTAATAAAACAGGTGGAGGCACATATAACCACAGTGATACATGTAGACCTTTAATATAATCTGTCTTAATTTGTGATGATTGCAGTTGTCTTGAAAATAGATAATTGAACATTAGGGCCTTCTTTCTTTACCATAATGCAGAATATGCAATAATTTTACACATAATGTCTCATTTAATAATGTATTTAACTTCTCAAGTATGCACATTTTTGGTGACATGGGTATTTTAATATAATACTTGACAATAAGGACAATCTATTTTAAGACTAATGTTCTTCAGAGACGTGGGATTTGCAGATTTTGTTTCAGTTGTTTTTACAAACAAGTTATTAAGAACAATTTTCATGAACTCTAATTGTAGTCTGTGGAGTGATTGTCGTGGATATTTGAAAATGTCTAAAATAATTTATATAGCGTTCAATGTTAATAAAATACATTAAAAAAAAAAGAGCAAATGTATTCCACTGATGGTCTCAAAAAAACAATGAATGTACTGATTGTGTGACAGTGCAAGAATGTATACCACGTAGCCTACAATATGCTTGTGAAAAGGTGTTCTCATTTTACGTGCATGCACCATGGATATTATGGGATGCATGCTGCGCACCCTGCATAACGCCACGGTTGACCTATATTCACAAAATAAATATATTTTTAATGTTAATATCGCTACTGTAAAAAATAAGAGGAATACGGGAATTACAGGATTTGCGTTTAGTGAAAATAATCCATAGTGACAATAAAATGATACAATATGCATATCACGTGGTAACACGCCCCGGAAACATACAGTTTGTCGGCGGAGCTGTTTTCACAGTGGCAGCCTACAGCACCGACACTGCAATATGGACAGTATAAACAACATATTTCATCGTATGAGCACCAAAGTCAGAGAAAATAATGAAACCCTTATAGATCCTTAATTCATCGCTGAAGCATTCGCTCAAACAAAGCATTGCCTGCGGTTTGCTTCATGGATAAAGACAAGTTCGCGGATGGTGTACCAGTAAGCATTCCAGTCCATGTAAAAATCGTTGCAATTATTTGATATAAGTATTTTAAGGTTTTCTACTTTTCTACTAACGTTTTGATTTTGAAATATCAATTAAGTATCGCAAAATCCCGTTAAATAAATCCATATATTCCCCATGTCTGCAGAATGGTCAATGCACCTGGTTGGATATGCAACAGTTTATCGGTGACCTTATCACATCTGGAAACGCCTCCAGCCAAGCCTCGAGGGAACAGCAGGATGTGTTTCATGTTGCGTGGGGACTGTCCGGAGGTGAGTACCTGGGACTCAAAGCACCTGTCCAGGACAGGCTAGATTCCGGCTGCAGTCAACAGCTTTCCCAACTGTCCGGAACAGCAGAGAGGAGGGCAGAATGCCGAGACCGAAGGGAAATTGAGAGTAAGTCATGTCAATCACTTTATTGAAGATGATGATACGTCTTGCTCCGCTGAGCAATAATAATCTTTAACCGTAATAATAACAACCGTTATTCTCTGTTAATAGGTGAGCTGCATGCTTGCACCTGCCCTGGCTGTCCCTTTTCCACGTCCCCTCCTTGCTACGAGACCCTAAAGCCCCGCAAACAGCCACAGTCCGAGACAATGAGCCATCTCAAACACGTCAGCGGTGGTGTGTGCTTACCGGAGGGAATTCCCCCGGAGTTCAGCAGTGCCGCTGCCGGCTCTGCCTTGTCTCACCTGAAGCCCAGACCACTCGGCCTTCCCCCGAGGGAGCGCAAGAAGGCGGGTGGCCAGAGCAGCTCTGGCGTCGCTCCTGACCAGGGCAAGGGCCTTCCGTCGCGGGCTTCCCCGCCCTCCCTGTCTCACCTCTCCATGTTCCCCTGCCTGTGTTGCCACCGCCGGCTTCAGGCCTGCGCCCAGATCCTGCGGCAGCAGGAAGAGGCGGACTCGACCGCGCCCCACGCCCACCGCCACCACTTCCACCACCACCACTGCCCCTTCACCTCCTGCCTGCCCTGCCCGCAGATGGCCCCCCACGCCCACGCCCATGGCATGCCTTGCCCGCGCTCGTTCGCCTCGTGCGCCCAGCTGTGTCACGGTCAGAGGAGCTCCCATCTGGAGGAGGAGGAGGAGGAGGAGGAGGGGGGGGGGCGGGCGCGGCCGTCCTCCTCGCTCTCCTCGCTCTCCTCGCTCTCCTTGCACCCGTGCATGCATTGCCCCGCCTCCTTCCCGCGGCCCTCCCAGCTGCTGCAGCACCAGCGGGCGGAGCACGCACACAAGCCGCCCGGCTTCCTGTGCACGGAGTGCGGCCGGGCGTTCAACTCGCAGAGCAACCTGCGCATCCACCTCAACGTGCACACCGGGGCGCGGCCCTACGCCTGCGGCGAGTGCGGCAAGAGCTTCAGCCAGTCGGGGGCGCTGAAGATCCACCGGCGCATTCACACGGGCGAGAGGCCGTACTCCTGTGCCTTCTGCGGCAGGGGGTTCCCCCACTTGGCCGGGGTCCGGGCCCACCAGCGGACCCACACGGGCGAGAAGCCCTACCGCTGCAGCCACTGCGGGAAGTGCTTCACCCAGTCGGGGGCGCTGAAGATCCACGTCCGCATCCACACGGGGGAGAGGCCGTTCGTCTGCGGCGTGTGTGGCAAGGGCTTCTCCAACCGCTCCGGCATACGCTTCCATCACCGCACCGTCCACGGGCTTGCCCCCGAGCCCAGCGCCGGAGGGAGCAGGGGCGCGTACAGGGGCCCCCCGGGCCACACCGCGGGGCGTCCGAGGACTAGCCCCGTTGCAGACGTTCTGCTGAGCGCGTCCGGTAGCCCGGAGAGGGACCCTCTCACCATAGCAGCAGTAACCGCAGCAACACAGGGGACTGGTGCCGCTTGGCCCGCCCTCCACACCAGGCCTGGTGGCATCAAAGCCCAGCCGGAGAGAGAGGCCGCCGGTGAGAAGATGGCGTACGTGTGTGAGGATTGCGGGCTGCGTTTTAAGGACGCTCCCACCAGGAACAGGCACCAGACAGTGGCGCACTACTCCGAGGAGGGAGGAGACAAGGATGGAGGAGACGAGGACTTGCAGGCAGGACAGAATAAGGGGATCGGCGGCGACGAGAGGGTCCAAGACGATGGCGAACGTGGAGCTGGGATCTGATACCGCCCTGCAGATGCTGACAAAGGCATTGACCCGGACCTCGACGAGTCCTGCCATTTTAAAATACAATTTTTTAATGTAAGTGTTGTATAAACAAGAAAATGCACATTGCTTGCTAAAATGTTGACATTCTTTGATACTTTTGAAGTGGATTTATTATCAGCTTGCTTGCAATTGGAGTGACAGTGCCATACCGTGTGTGTATATATATAGATAGCATACGTTGTCCTTTTTCTTTTTTATTCCAGTATAAAATCGACAGTGTTACGCTGCCTTGACCTGCTAGTTCCAGGGCGGGCAATCCTGGTCCTGGAGGGCACACCTGATACAAATGAATGGGTTCGTTAGCAGGCTTCCAACAACCCATTAATTTGTATCAGGTGTGTTGGAGCAGGGAGACATCTGAAACATGCCCACCCCTGCGCTAGTTGGAAGACGGTATAACTTGTGAAGTCGTAGTAAGAGTAAGTCATTACGCTTTGCTGTTGGAGCGAAATGAAAAATGGCATTTACAACGTTACTTTACTTTATCTAATGATCGGAATCTAATACTTTTTAGATTCTGTAATGCAAGAATTTAATTTCCAGATGTTTCACGAGTTGTACTTTGTAGTTTTTTTTTTAAAAAAGCAAGCCTCATTGTGAGCACACATATTCAAACCGCTACTATTATTACGTTTGTATTGTTTGCAAGGTCTAGATGTGGAATCAAGATGATTTCTTCTGTGCTTTCCCAAATTGGGATCTGGCTCATTAAAATTAACACAGAATTCCCACTTGAAATTCCCACTTCCAAGTCGGCCACTTGTATTCACCGTGATTCCGGTAGCACGTGACTGCAGCACGCAATGCAAGTTTTATAATTTTGTGTTTATCTCCATGTCACAAGGCGTGAGTATCAAAAATGGAATTTGAAAGCACACAAACAAATGAAATCAAATGACACAATTGCTGCAGAGAGAAAAAAAAGACATTTTAAACTAATTGACAATCAGTAATCTTCTTAACGAGTCCATGCGGTGTCTGCGATGCACTTGCATGATTAACAGATGCAGATATCCATGAAACGTTATAATGGCGTTTAATTTCAACAAGTCAAGAATAACACAGAATACATGTCACAAATGCTGGGTATGTCCTTTTTGTGTCTTCATTTTATATTCATTTCCCAAAGGGGAAAGATTTTTCTTCGGCAGGGTGGTTAAAGGGTGGTCTGCTAAGGAAAAGGTAGTGGAGCAGGTTTGGTATCCAGACTGTCTAGCTCGCTCTCTCTCTCTCTCTCTCTCTCTCTCTCTCTCTCTCTCTCTCTCTCTCTCTCTCTCTCTCTCATATATTATATCCAACCTTCCTTTGCCACCCTGTGTCTTGTGCCTTTATGTGTGAGAATTTCTCACCCAATTTTTAAATAATAGACATTTTTTTGGTCAGTTTATGACATTGTGTATGTTGCTATATTTGCTTCCATAACAATTGTTGTCGCTATTAAGCAAAAAAAAAGATAATACATGTAATATAATTATTTTGTTGTGAAAGCATAAGCTCCATAGAGCCCTCTAGTGGTTATATTGTCAATGCTTAGTATCCTATATAATATGCGAATTGTTCAACTCACCCACCATGTACCATATTGTGGCAGTATTTTCAGTGGATCATGCTAATATTGATCTGTATTATTCGTATACAGCTTTCAAAGTGTGTGAAATATTAAATTAGATTTTTATACGTATTCAATATATAATTTCTTTACAATGTGTTGAGTCAACTGATAAACATTACACAATGCTGTAATATTTCAAATGTACTGTACATCACTGAATAATATTGAAAGAGAACATTGCTTTACCATATTTTTCCTTTTACCATCAGTGTTCTATAGCAAAATTAACAACTGAACATTTTTGTCAAAACCTGCAGTTCTTCGAATGGCCACTTGAGGCTGGCTGCAAAAGGGAGTCATTTCCCATAGACTCCCATGTAAACATGTCTGAATTTACAGCAAAAATAAACATTTAAAGCCTGGTTTAAAAAAAACTGTTTTGGTCTTTATAGCTAGTCTCCCCGTTCATGCCAACTGTACGAGGGTGATTTTTTAAAATATAACTCAGTTATTATATTAGCCATGCCTTTATCCCATTATAACAAATGGGGGGTTATAGCGGGTCGTTACAGGCGGCGTGAGGTACTGCAATGATGGCCAGAACCAGCACGGCGCAGTGTTCAAAACCGTTCTTGAGAAAAGCTATTAGTGACATCACAAGGGGTTTGTCCATTTATATACACAGTCTATGGTGACGTCACAGAGGGCTTGTACATTTAGATGCAGTCTATGGTGACGTCACGGAGGGTTTGTCCATTTATATACACAGTCTATGGTGCGGGCGGCCTGTACGTATGTAGCGGCAGTTGGTCGCAGGCTTCGGGCTCAGCGTAGATGGTGCTGGCGGGCCGCGAGCCGTTGCCATGACAGAGCGACGGCGTGCAGTAGCCGTTGAGCAGCACCTTGTGCGAGGGGCAGTCGTACCCAGCGTCGTCGTGAAGGAAGCCCCGTGTCCCGCTAGCGTTGTGGCTCGCTGGCGCCCTCTCCAGGACAGCCTCCGGAGGCTGTTCCCCAAACGGGGTGGCATACTCCGGCTCGGGGGGCAAAGGCTCGGCGTACTCCGGCAGGTTGCCGTAGTGACCGAAGGTGAACGGCGTCGTGTAACCCTCGTCCAGGGCGGGGTGGAACGTTGACCCAGTCTTCTGCTCCCCAGCCACCACGCCAGGCTCTGCGTAGTCTAGAGGTCCAAATAGGACGAGATACAACTGTGAACACTGTAGTAACCATTCTATCACTGTTCTGTTCACATGTCATCAGCTTCAAATGGAATCATCTGTATTGCACGTTAAAAGGCGGGGTTAGTCGATTCTCCAGAACGCTTTCTAATTTCGAGCTCAAAACAAACTCAGAAGCTCCGTCTCACTCACTGAAACGCATTGCGAAGCCTATGGCGTTGTTGTTGTTGTGAGCAGGTTCACAACATTGATGGTGTTCCTATTAACGCTGTGTAGAAGTACCAGCTTATTTGGTGAATATGACAAAAGTGCATTATCTTATAATAGCTGACTATACCTTTAATACCCGCTGAAGCAGAAGCGGCACATATGCCAGATAGCGTTTCTTTACCTCATCTCCTCCTAACTCTAGTCTAGTGCTACAGTAGGCTACTGTTGAGACTGTAAAAGCCTACCGACCGCCTACAGTGTCCGTTCTAATGACCGAGATGGGGGCTGACAGGGAAGTGCTGACTTTGGCCAAGCCAGTCTTCATCTTGCCCCAATTTAAGCAAGGGGGAGGGGTAAGACCATCACTAACGGTCTATAGAGGGAGGCCCAGGGGGCGCTATTTTAATTAGTCCGGCATTACTGAGTTTACCGTTGATTGTAAATGTTGACCCTTCATTTTGTGTATCACTGGCCCTCTCAGAAGAGAGAAGGCTCCCCCCCCCCGCCATTGCCGAGGGCAAGGAATTGTGGGAGTTGGCTTCCTCACACTCGTATTAAAAGAATGTCTTTCAGAAAGGCCTCAGAGTGGAATGTTTGTGCTGCGACTGGGTGACGGCCTCGTCAGGGACAAGAATGGATGGCCCATGGAGAAAACTGTTTGCCTGTCAAGCCTGGCCTCAGTGGCCCGGACCTGCCCAGAGAAGAGAAGGAAACAAGAAAGAAGAGCACAAGGCCAGAGGCCTGTGGCTTTTCTGCTTAATGTTTCCCTTGTTTCCCATCTGACAGTTTGGGGGAAAAAAGAGAACCTGCTATCTGTTTGGCTCAAGTAACGCGGTACAACAACATGGCAGCCTACATCTAACAAATAGTTTCCAGCGTGTTCCCTGGAAAAGGTCTGTGCATTCTTACCGCTAAGAGGGAGGCTGGGCAGTGCGTCATGGACACTTCGCTTTCGAGGGTAGGAGATAAGCGCTTGCTGCAGGCACGGGACACTCTTTTCCCGTAGACCCTGACACTCCACTGGACACACACACACACATATTCAGAGTTGCTGTGACCAAACACATTGTAAAACATACACACACACACACACACAGATGTCTTACTTTTGGGTAGGGAGTTCGTCTTCATATATGCCCCCTTTCTCCTGAATGAAAAAGGAAGATGCATTACTATGTATATAGTGTGTACTATGAACAATTTTATTTTTGAATTCTGCCATTGTTCATAATAATAAACTTTATTTATATAGCACTTTTCATAAAAATGTTGCAGCTCAAAGTGCTTTACAATATAATAAATAAAAAACAAAAGTATGAAATGGTTAAATTAAATCAACAATCAAACAATAATACAAAAACGTGAATAAGAAACAGGATATTACAAACAAGATAGTGCATGATAAATACCACAATGTAAAGTACAAATAATAAAACACGAATTCCGTCGTTGGCAACTTAATGAAGAAACCAGGTATTAGCTAATGTTTTAACATCCTGTGACAGTATTTAATGGTTTATATTAAACAATATATTAAATAACAGTACCTCCTCTTCCACCAGACGCCAGCAAGCAGACAACTGACACACATAACCCCTCCTAGGATCACGCCCAGCGCTATTATCACTGCCTGACTGGAGCCTAAGTGGGTATAGGTGCACCAGTCATCACTGAACATATGACACAGCTCACTTGAGGCCCTAAAGGCGTCAGGCAACAAATTGTTAGTGCTAGTCTTGTGAGTGAGCTACAGTTCTGGCGTAATATACTGTACTACAGACAGTAAATAGGTACAGTACATACTTGTGTGTTTCGTTAACACTGGTTCCTCCGTGGGGACCGGGCTGGAGCGTGGTGTGCTGGTGTTAACTTTTAGAGAAGGAGATTCTGCAGGATCACAACAGAACATCACAACCAAACATTAAACGCTACGATGCAAAACATGCGGCTGACACTCAAGGCTGCAACCTACCTCCGGAGGAAGAGGAACGCGACCTTGTGGCGACCTTGACAGGGCAACCCAGAACTTGGACTTGGGTCACGGCTCTGTTGTGCCAGCTCAGTGGCTGCAGTCGGATGGCGCGCGCCACAACAGCAGGAATCAGGCTGTTGAGCACCCTCATGTGGCCATCGGAGTGGGCGTCGAACACCTACACACACCACAAAATAGCTGCAAACAACAGCTAACAACATGACTTTTGTTTGCGCAACAACCTCCTAACTACAGTTGCTATGCTAATGTAGTTGTTATTTTAAGACAATTGGTCCCCTCGGGGATAAGAACCGTAACTGAATAGCAATAGAAAAGTGCAAGGCGTACCGTTCTTTCCCCGCCGAGGCCACCTTTATAAACCTTCCACGTCTTTTTATCTTTGCTGTAATGAAGATTGTACGATTCTACAAAGACTTCAGGCGACCCAGTCGTTATTATTCCTGAGAATAGAGTATACAGAACAAATACATTTGATAATGATTTCCACACGATACATAATCACTTACTTGGTTATGAAACGCAACATAGTCAAGTAAACATACTTAAAAATATATCTCAGTGCTATTTTGACTAACCCGTAACATTGCTTTTATCAGTCAGAACAAGCTCTAGCCAAGGTTTCTGATCGTCAATGTCTGCTGCCCAGGGTAAGTACTGAGCACCAGAATCCATGTTATTGGGAGACCAATATATCCTCTGCTGCCGACTGTCCGGTTTCTCCCAGAATGAGGAAGCGTTTAAAGCAGAAATACTCAGGTTTTCACTGCATTCTATAGAAAATGAGAAGCAAAGACAAATCATGTTTTATTCATAAAGTATTAATATACTCCTATGTTGTTGATAGGTTTGTCACAAGTGGTACTATACCTTGTCTGAAAAGCAGATTACTTTCAGATAGAGATCCACTGTTATGAAGAATGAAATACCATAAGTTAGTATAGCTATAATCTTTCAAATATGCCATATAACTCTACACCAGCTGATTATGCACACACAGTACATCTACACAATAACCACTTTGTTTGTTTCCCCTGTAGCAACAATAGCTAGACTTTATGTTCAAAGAAATATTACATTTCCTTGACTGCAACACACACGCGCGCGCACACACAAAACAGCAGGTTAATTCATTGGTGCCGGTGAGCGATAGGCCTACTATTGCCAGTGGCCCTGAACATACAGGCAACTTGCTTATACTTTTACTTGCTTGTGGACCTCACCATGGTCCGTGATAGGAATTACAAATTGAAACATTGAATAGTTCCAGCCTTGGCTTCCGTTAGTAAATAAAAATTATGAACTAAAATCTCACCAAAATTCATTCGCTGCCTTTAATCATATGACGGCAGTGTGAGTGTGGGAACCTGTGCGTTCCTTAGCCAACTTATCTGCACTATCCCTTGACTATTGAAGGCGACATGGCGTCGCCTATTGAGACATAATTGTAAGGTTCTGTTTATTCTTTCGGTACTCAGCGGATCTTTTGGACCCGAACGGGTACTTCTCGGGTTCGGGTCTGTTTGTCATCGGGTTCGTTCGGGTCGGATCTCAATGTGTAAGTTTATAAATCATGCAAATCGGGTCAGGTGTAAAATGCTTTGGTTAATTTCAGATCGGGTCAAATTTTTTGGACCGGTAAAGACCTCTGTGTGTGTGTGTGTGTGTGTGTGTGTGTGTGTGTGTGTGTGTGTGTGTGTGTCAGATGGCACAATGTGTCAGATGGCACAATGTTGTGCTCATTGCACAACATTGCAGCTGGCTCGTCAACAAGGCGTCACCATGAACAGACTCACATTTTGGACAGGACTCCGTTGGAGAAGGTGGCCTCGTACAAAGTGAGGCTTCTCCCCCGGGTCACGGTCAGCGGCCCCCCGCGGCTGTCAGACACCACTCCAGCATGCACCCCGGCCTTGCACAGCACTGACGTCTGGGGGCAGAGGTGCTACCATTTGTATATGTACATGTAGTTATACTGTAGGTGTCTATGTGGTTTTACATAGAGAATAGCTGCGCTAATACGTGCCTATGTGGTTTTACATAGAGAATAGCTGCGCTAATACGTGCCCATGTGGTTTTACATACAGTTTAACTGTGTTAATAAATGCTTATGTGGTTATACTTTATAGCGTGCAGATTAATGCATGCCAAGTCCTTATTGGCAGGTCTGGCCACTCAGCAGCCATCTTGGTAACTGGGAAGTTATTTTGGGCTATTAATATCAGGTCCTTATCTAAATGAGTGGGAAGAGAGCAATACTATAACTGTACTGACAATGGTAATCCAGGCATATAAACTGCATGTATAGTATGTATAGTTTGCGTTAGTGAAAGCACACTTAAAGGCAGGGTTAGTCATTCTTGCTAACTTCGAGCTCAATTCAAAACAGTACTGCGGCACATCACACGTTGAAATGCATTGTGAGTATAAACGTAGTGCTACAGCTTTGTTGTTACTCTTTACGAAACCAGTGTCTGGTTATTTTTTTCAACACGCACAGTACAGTACAGTACACAACGGTAAGCTAGCGAAATGCGAGGAGAGATTTGTTGAATTCGACAAAAAGTGTATTAGCTTACATTTAACACATTTAGCTTGCAGCTGACAATACCTTTAAGGCTTAAGGTTAACGGCTCGGCCATTATAAAGCAGGCCATTGGCTCTCCGGAGAGGGGTGGCATATATGCATGCAAATGCCATCTGTGGCGAAACGGACTTCTCCCATATAATTATTTACGTGGTTTGCCTGTTCTACACAGTGGCTGTGATGCAAAGCAGACGTGCTATAGACTCACATCTCTGTAGCCTTTCTCTGCGTTTCCCCAGATGTCCCCAGCCACGCCCTTACAGCCAGCAGGGCAGAATACACTGTGGAAAAGACGTGGATAGTCAGAGACGTCACCTACCCACACCAAAGTGGCAGAGATAGGCAGATATACTGGAATAATAACAAGATGGAGCATTGTAATGCATTTCAATAAAAGCAAAAATGGAACGCTTCTGGTCTCTTAAGTGGGCATAAATGCAAATGTTAATGTTAATGGTTGTCCCCCTCTAAGACCCTCCCCTCAATCAGGTCCTTGACGCATTTTTCAAAGTAATAGTGGGTGGAGTCAGGCTCAGAGCTGGGGTGCAGTTACACTTTAATTAATGGGAATTAATGTAATATGCTCAAAATAACCCAAAGACAAATAATGGGCAAGAGTATGGTGAAATCCGTGGACCTCCCCGTTGACATGCATGAAATGCTGGATCGTTCTGGTCTGCATCAAAGGGTGAAATGTCACCAAAAAGTGGCATCTGTGGAAACCTCTCTGTTAAATTACATTCTCTCTGGTATAGGTCTTCCCACTGCTAGGATGCTAGGTTGTTAGCTACTAGCATGCTAGGTTGTTAGCTGCTAGAATACTACATGCTAGGTTGTTAGCTGCTAGGATGCTAGGTCCATTCTCTCTGGTATAGGTCTTCCCACTGCTATGGATGCTAGGTTGTTAGCTACTAGGATGCTAGGTTGTTAGCTGCTAGCATGTTAGCATGCAAGGTTGTTAGCTGCTAGGTTGTTAGCTGCTAGGATGCTAGGTCCATTCTCTCTGGTATAGGTCTTCCCACTGCTAGCATGCTAGGTTGTTAGCTGCTAGGTTGCTAGGCTGTTAGCTGCTAGGATGCTAGGTCCATTATCTCTGGTATAGGTCTTCCCACTGGCTACTCACGGTCCGCTAGCTGCTGCGTGTTGCTAGCCCAGGCTCTGTAAGTGGGAACACAAACAAAGTGGTGCAGATCGCACCACACAAAACGTTCCCAGCCATATCAATGCATGTACAACGCATGGGGTGGATCTTCTGACAAATCACCCTATGGCATTGAAGGGAGAGTTGTTTTTGTTTTTGACCGTGCTCAAATATCAACAGTGTTTCTCCAGAATCCCTGACTCCACCTTTAAACATTGACGTTTACATTATCAGCCTTGGAGGTATTAGCTCCATCAAGTGTGAGTGCGTGTGTGTGTGTGTGCGTGCGCCCGCGCGGTGGGTCTGGATTACTGTAAAGTTATCCACATACCTAAAATGATGTGACCTGAAATGAGATCCTCGCTGCAGACAGGAAATGAGATCTGTATAAAAGTGGACAAAACAACAGCGATATGTAAATGGCCCTCATGAGAATGATATAAAACCATTTCAAACAGTAATCGTTGAGAATAAACTGACACTACATGGTTGGGAAATACTCCCACTGTCCTCTTAAGTGTAGAATTCCAAAGAACACTAACAAAACAAACTAACACACACACACACACACACACGCATCCGCTGCGGTGGTGATACAGGGTGCTATTCCCGGCATGCTGTATTAGGGGTCAGGGCTGTGGATGTGACTAAGCCCTTTGTCGCTACGACTGGGTCTGGACCCACAGTGACTCGGAGGGGAGAGAGCTCCTTGCCAAGTGAGGGACAACAGAGGGTGATGTGTATGTCTGAACAGCAGCCACGCTTCAGATAGGCTATAGCAGCATTTTTGTTTAAACCGCACAGTGATAAACAGGAAACTAGCATGGAAACCACTTCACTAAAGCAAGCATTCTGCTAACAACAGTGGTATTAAATTGCACCACATGCTGTACCACCTATGCTATCGGAAAATAATTGAGGCTACACAGTGTAGTATCTTGCTGTTCTAACAGTAGATACAACAACAACGTTGGTGGTTGTGACACCACCGCATTGTCGCACCAGACATGATGAGATGGAAAATGAACTCGCACTGGTTAACATAAGGAGGCCCAGACAAAATATAGCTATCCACCCACTCAGACTGAAGCCTGAGGCCCCTCTCTATTCAGTACAGCTCCCATACTTCCTGCACAAACACCCTGGGACATCGATAGGGATGGAGGCTGCATGCCAATAAGCTCACACAGTGCAATGTGCGTTCACATACTCAAGAACAGGCCGTATTCACGCAGTTCGGATTCGCGTTTCGGATTCTGCACGTAAACAGATTCATCGTCATCATAATCAACCAACTGCTTCTAAAGCTGTTTGTTTAGGGCCTTGTTTGGGAGCACTATAGGCAGCAAATAGACAGACGTTGTTGTACTGTAGCCCTCCACAAACACTAATAAACTACACTGATAATGATAACAATAATAGTTTTTGCGTCCTGTTGCGTCGTCAGATTGGGAACACGCTGCTGGTCACGTCGTCGTACCTGGGTGCTGGTCCGTAGCGTAGGACAGTAGAAACCCTCGTCCTGAGCGGTGTTGTCCTGACTTGAAGGCTAACGTCACTTCACTGCTGT
Source organism: Typhlichthys eigenmanni (assembly GCA_027564635.1). Taxonomy (NCBI): domain Eukaryota; kingdom Metazoa; phylum Chordata; class Actinopteri; order Percopsiformes; family Amblyopsidae; genus Typhlichthys; species Typhlichthys eigenmanni. Next base: position 11,230 of record JAODUK010002622.1, on the reverse strand, counting down.
TGACTGACAAATTCCTTTGGGCCTCAAGCTTCCCACAAAATGGTCCTGGAGACATGCAGACATGCAATGTGTACACGTCAACCACACTGTCTGTCTGAAAGACATTATGTAAGCATGCTTAATGAAACACGTTTAAAGTTTTAGATTCAAAAGTCACGAAATATGAATTTCTGATTCTTTGGCCTAAGTGAATTATCGTTACATTACAACACAGTTATTCTACCTCTGGATTGACTATACCATTTCCATTGTTCTGAATATTGAGTGATAACATTGTTAAATCACAACAATAACAATAATAGAGCAAAATCAATAAAACACAGTAATAATGCAAATACGTGTGTAACAGTGTAATGTGCCGACTGATTGTTGATGCGGAGACCGTACTATACATATGTCTACTTTAAGCTCTTAACCTGATATGGAAACACCTCTGAAAAACAAATGAGCTCAGTGCTTTGCTTTAAAAACAATATAATGAGTAGGTTAGCTGAATAAGATAATCTCCTGGGCCTGGTCCTGGGCCTGATCTTAGCGTGCATCGTCAAACACTTATGCCCTTAAGATATGACGTGATACATTTGGTTGGGAGATATCCATGTCCTGTGACATTTGTTGTGACATGTCCGTCAGTGGAATGCTGTGTATCGTGTGAGAAGATCACGAGTGCAGGTGAGATAATTGATGATGAAGTAAATAAGGTGTCAGAAGATCTGCAAGGCTTCTAACACTAAACAAAAAGGCTGTGGCAAAATAAAGTTAGGGTAAATAAAAGTTAAAGGTACACTCAGTGATTGTGTTATTGGTATATAAGGATCACTCTGATTGCTTGAAACACAACTGCACACACTATGCTGCATTGATGCTGTAACGGGAGGGGTAGTGAGCAGCGAGAAGCTAGGAGCACTATCGGCGAGGAGTAGGGAGAAGGTCGAACAAAGGTTAAGTGAAGCCATGAGGAAACGTCCAGACACAAATTAATGAGTATCCCTTCACAACCCATGGGGCACAACATGACATTTACATTGCTCACTGACATCACTAATGGGGTAAGCCCAGAGCCATGTAGAAGAGAGTCGTGTCAACTCCGTTTTTTACACAGCAATGACAGATCGTGGAACCTCAAAAAAGTTCCCAAAAATGTGCTGCAAATACTAGAATTACCCTATAAAATACATTGTAAATTGATACATTTATTGACTACTAATTACCAAACAATTCCCCCCAAGCATTTCCTGGAACTGTTTTGTGTCTACGTGAATCACGTGACCGTTGAGAATTTCAAACTTCCATAGGCGTGACTCTTTCTTCTACATGGCTCTGGGTAAGCTGATTGAAGAGCTCAGTTAAAGGTATAGTAAGCATTTGTAAGCTAATACCACTGTAATCCAATAACACTTTTGGTCAAATTCGCCAAATCTTTACTCTCTACTAGTTGTCTATGCATGCTGAAGAAATGATGTTGTTACTACTCATCCCTGGCTCCGTAAGACAAACAAAGTGGTGCAGACCGTACACAATAACAATATTTTAGCCTTGGCAATTGTGTGTCCAATTGTGTGGGGTGGAGCTTCTGAATGAACTCCCCATAAGGCATAGAAGGGAAAAGTGTTTCGATCGACTATCAACAAGTAATTCTCCAGAATGACTATCTTCAACATGATCGAAGCTGTACCCCTCCCCCCGCCCCCCACAAAAACAACAACTTAATAATAAATACACTACCAAGTTACCAAGGCTAGGTGATCCGTTGCTAGCCATGATCACCAAGGATCCTTTGCTGCAATTCAGGCTGCTCTCGATGTCTAAATCGCCAAAGTGGAGGTGCAGCGTGCGCCCCGGTGGAACGCGGAGCTTCCAATCGCACCAGACGTCCATGGGATACGTGCCGGGGTAGTTCAGGGATGCAACGGTTCCGCTCTCTGGACCCAGTGCTGTGTGCCCACAGCCACTGCCTGAAACAGAGATAGTATAGACCAGTGGTTTTCAAAGTTGACCCACAGGTGGGCAAAATCGCCTATTTGTTCCTGATTGGATAAAATCTTATTTAGCTGCGTGCACACCATAGATTCTGGAGCGCTCTGCTCAAAAATATTTGAGCTAGAATTAACTGCCCAGAGGCCTTTCCAAGATGGCTGCTGAGTGGCGAGACTTGCCTAAGGACTTACAGATTTGGTATAGAGGTTATAGCTGTGCCATGCTAAATACAGGATGTATGCATGATTTAATGATTACTCCCACTCAGGGATTGTGGGACAGACTTGTATAATGATTCATATAATTACAGTATTCTTGAATGTTAATTGGTTTTATCAAACTGAAGCTGTTTAGAGTATATTATAAGCATTTTTATAGTAGTAGGAAATCCTCATTCTTTCAGAATATCAACCTAACAACCTAAATGCTGATTTAAAACAAAAAATATGCTTATATGCAATACAAAAACCAATGTGTAACTATTTGTGACAGTGGTTTCGTTAAAAAAAAATCTTAACAAAAAGAAAAAATATAATGTTGGCATGGCGTGTGTGTGTATGCGTGCACCTGTGAGAAGATTAATTTCCAGTGTGTTTGATCAATTGGATGTTTTGAAAGGCCACAGTCATGTTACTCACAGCAGACAGTTTCATAATTACTCATTTATACTAAAAATACAGTTAGTTAGATTATTCTTCAGATCATTGGCTCTTTATTAAAACCCCTATTTGTACGCCTACAGGATAGAACAGGCCAAATCTGAAGAAAATGCATTTCTATCTATTAAATTGTGTATATTTGCTCATATCTGATTCGTATCTGATTCATTTGTAGGCCTACATCATGTAGTGGTATAGCCGGGGTGTCTAAAGCTCCAGAATGCCATGGAAAAACTAAAATGTTTATCTAGAATGTTTTTTTAATCCTATAGGTCATAAATAAGGAATGAAACAAGTATTTATGTGGCTGCAAAATTCAGTGATTTCAGGGAGGCAACCCACCCACTCAATGAACTAGAATGGTGGAAACCTCAAAACATTCACCTATCCCCAAGTGTATGTCTTCCTTATAAGGATGTTTGGCAAAGGGATACACACAACAATACCCTTTTATTTCCCATCTGGTTAGGCAGCTCTTCAATTGGTTTTTAATTCCAGACATTTGGCAGTTATTGCCCGTCCTTAACCCTGTAACACCCCTTGCTGTAAAATTACAACGTCACTATTAGATCTCCAATATACACATTTACAAATGTTTCTTTAAAAAAACACACATTTACTATCAATGGCAAGACAATATAACCTATTGGCTATGTAAATGTAGTCTTAAAAATAACAATACAAATTTGCTAATGTGTTTTTTGCAGCGCTAAGTGATGTTTTCAGTAAACTAAAATGGGTCTTCCAGGGTTAAATATCATGGGATTCCCTGGAAATGCCACAGCGACACATTGTAGCCATGGGCAACGAAGCATCCCGTGGATGCCGGGGAGCCATTCCTGTTTTTGCGAGGTTCTGAAAGTTTCAGGTTCAGTTTATCAACTATACCATACAGCCAATACAAACCACGGGATCACGCCGGGCAGAGAGGGATTCTCTCCTGTGGCCTATTATTTCCCATTAATGCGTTGCGTTGCCGTAGAATGTGTTATAATGACGGGTTGTCAATGCCAGAATGCCATTCAAGTCCCATTGGGCTCTGGGTGGGCGGCGCAGCAGTCAATCAGTGCAGAAGTTCAGCAACATTGTTTTACATGTGGTGTTTTTACTTGCAGGTTGTTACAGGTTCACGCTAGCAGCCAGGATGTTCACCTGTTCTGCTTGTCAATACGCTGTCTCGTTTTTACAACCGTGGTAAAAAAAAACACGGTTTGTGGTGCGCTTTCCTCTCGCACTATATGCCACTGTGGCACTGTCGCCCCGCTGGAGCAAATACTGTTTGCGTCATTCCCAAGGGGCTAGTGATTCAGAATAAACAATTGACACACACAGGCTAGTCAGCTTCCTTTGTGAAGACATACTCCACTGGAAAATAACAACAACTGTGGCGCGTAATACATTTTACAGTCATAATGTGTCTGGACAGAATAAGCCATAATTACATAGTTATAGGCTGTACCCGCCAGTGTGAGTGTCCGTAGACTACGGATGTATCGTGTTTAATCCAGTGTATGAATAAACCATGTTGGAAAGGTAAACATCAGTAAATGAGGTGCAGTGACTTCACTTGACATTTATGGAATGTTAACATGACGTCATGGTCAACCTGGAAACCTATTAATTTAGGCTATAGAATATTTGTGCTTAGACAGAAAAGGATGTACAGGTAGACTGCCATGCAACCGTAGAATGTGTAATTTGTAAATATATATTTAGAAAAGAAAATGCTGATTTTGAATAAGCATAGCCTAATTTATAAGTAAAAATATAGCCTAGTCTACAGAAAAATGTGCAAAAACTGACAGTAAATCTAAGTAAATGTAATTAGGCTACTATTTAATCAAAACGTTTTTACGGTGCAGAATATAGCCTATAGACTGGTACAGCGGCAAGATATACTCGATAATAATAAACAAAAGGTTAATCATGTCAACACATTTGACCGTTCCTTACCCCGCTGGCCGTAGACAGTTAAACAGCACATACTAACAGTGACCCAAATCCTGGCAGCAAAAGACGTCACTTCGTTCCTGAGTATTCCAGTCCCTGAAAGCATGATTTCAGAAGTTTTGCCCAAAAACAAAATGCAAACCCCGGCCGCTCGAGGTTCTCACTAATGTAAAAGTTGAAGCTGAGTATTGACTATTTACTATTGGCAGCGACGGAATGCTTTACTCGACTCTCATTGGCTACCGGGTTGAGCATAATAAACATTCCATTCCCAAATAAGGGCGACACTTGCACTTAACACTGATCTTAAGATCCGGTGACCATTTTTTGTTCGATGTCTAATAGCCTACATTTATTAACAAATATCTGTGTCCGTTGAACATAATTGTGGGCATATGCCCTTACAAAACAGTCGTACAGGAATTATTACAGGAACTATTTGTGAAGTCATCCTGCATGGAAACATTTCACATATATTTTATATATTTGATCTTAGTCTGATTTTGTAGTCTGTGGTTTGTGCGAAATACATTTACACTTTACCAACCTATAGGCTAATAGGTTATCAAAACCACTAATAATATGCCACCTCCTGGGAACAGTAGTTAAAAAAATCAAATATGGATCAAAATTATCCGGATTTGGAAATCCCATATTTTGCAATCCGGGACAAGGTAGCCTAATCCATTTTATTTAAATGTAGGTTTTATTGTTTTATTCGATCACCCTGATTCATCAAGACTTTTTAAAGATTTTGCCTACCAACACCGAATTGGGCTACTCTCTCGCAGTGTTTACATTTGAAGAGACAGATCAGATATCAGAATAACATAGGCCTACCGACCACTTTTTGTTTTAGATTATTTTAATTTAATCAGTCAGACCCTTAATCTGACCCACAACAAATAAGTACAATAATTCTCACTAGGCTATTATATCTGCGGCGCTCCCTCCTAAGAAGCCCCGCCCTAGTTCTAGATGCTTGTTTTGACACACAAGCTTGGATTTGCCAAAGGTGAGTGAAAAAGCATGCAACTATTTTGTAATGTAGCTTGCTGTGATTAATTTAGCATTTATTGTTTGACTTGTGTGGTTCATGGTTACACGAGATAAATGTTTTATTATATTGCAAATACTGTGTTATGGTGACTCTTATTATGTATATGCTCTGGTCTATATGCTATATCTATATACACCCATGTCATTAGCTGTTGTCTGGCCTATTTATTTATGTACTCTTTATTTGCAGGCTAGTGTTATCAAAACTTGTAGTCACTTCTTTAACGTCATAAGAAATGTGAACCTCTTGGCATATTCCAGCGTCATTGTCTTAATTTCCTTTCAGTCATTTAAAGAACAAAGAGAACAAACACAAAATAATTAGTGCTCCGTTATATATTGAACTGGCCTACAAACTTTTTTTAAGGTACTTTATAACGGATTAAACAATGTATTGAAATATATATTTTGTATGTACAGGAGGGTGGGCCAAAGACTGATCATTGTGCAATTTATTAGAGAGTAATGGTTTGCTTTGTAATTACGTTGCCATGACTCAATGCTAGGCAGATAAATACGTTAGCCTTATTCTACTTTGTTATATTTAATTGTCCAAGTGTTTATCACTTGTTTTAAATGACTTGTAGTTAATATTTACTATGCATTGGAGCAGAAATGAGCTTCTCATCTAATTTCAAGAAATTCGGTGTGGAATAAAACGAGGAGCTCTGTCGCCCTCTACAGGATACGTTTGGGCACTTCAGGTGTGGGCACGACACCATAGAGGTCATAGAGACCTATAACAATGGTAAGGAGGGCTCATAAAAACGCAATTTTTTTGCACAATAAACAAAAATGTTTTTATCCGGAGTCGGGTCGTGGGGCAGCAGCTCCAGAAGGGGACCCCAAACTTCCCTTTCCTGAGCCACATTAGCAAGCTCTGACTGGGGGATCCCGAGGCGTTCCCAGGTCAGGGTGGAGATATAATCTCTCCACCTAGTCCTGGGTCTTTCCCGAGGCCTCCTTCCAGCTAAGCGTGCCTGGAATACCTCCCAAGGGAGGCGCCCAAGGGGCATCCTTACCAGATACCCGTACCACCTCAACTGGCTCCTTTCGACGCGAAGAAGTAGCGGCTCTACACCGAGTTCCTCACGGATAGCTGAGCTTCTCACCCTATCTCTAAGGTAGAAGCCAGCCACCCTCTTGAGAAAACCCATTTTGGCCGCTTGTACCCGTGATCTAGTTCTTTCGGTCATGACCCACCCTTCATGAACATAGGTGAGGTTAGGAACAAAAATTGCCCGGTAGATCCAGAGCTTTGCCTTCCGGCTCAGCTCTCTTTTTGTCACAACAGTGCAAGAAAGCGATTGCAATACCGCTCCCGCTGCTCTGATTCTCCGGCCAATCCCCTGCTCCATAGTCCCCTCACTCGCGAACAAGACCCCGAGGTACTTAAACTCCTTCACTTGGGGTAAGGACTCATTACCCACCTGGAGTAGGCACTCCATCGGTTTCCTGCTCAGAACCATGGCCTCAGATTTAGGGGTGCTAATCCTCATCCCAGCCGCTTCACACTCGGCTGCGAACCGATCCAGTGAGTGCTGGAGGTCACGGACCGATGATGCCATCAGCACCACATCATCTGCAAAAAGCAGCGATGAGATCTCCAGGCCACCAAAACGCAACCCCTCCCCACCATGACTATGCCTCGATATCCTGTTCATGAATATCACAAACAGGATTGGTGATAAAGCGCAGCCCTGGCGGAGACCAACCCCCACTTGAAACGAGTCATATAATATATAGTCAGTTTTTCTCATAAAATATCCTCTTCATATTATACATTGTAATGTACATGCATAATGTACAAAATACACATTTGATTATTTCTAGTGTGTTTTTTTATACCTCCAAACCTTAGATGTCAGTCATGCAGAAGAAGAGGAGTTTGAAAATGGCTACCCCAATACATGTGGGGTCACAATGTGCTGATCAGAGGTTTGTATGCAGGAGTCAATGTCAGATGTGTCACGGTAGGTTTTGGCATGCTTCTCAGTTGATTAAATACCACCACACTTTAGAAACAATATGTAGTTGTGAGTTCTCAACAAAAAAAGTTTCTCTGCCATCTATGATTTATTACTTTATTAATTAATTTATTTTTTTTGGCACAATTTTCTGAAAGTTATCTCTGGAATCCCCATGACATTGCTAATGCAATGTGTTTCTTCAGCCTGCACGGTTTCTTCTCTCCACAGTTCAACGATCAGCTCATTAGCCCCAAGGAGTTTGTGCACCTAGCAGAGAAAGCCACACTGGAAGACTGGAAGACAGCTATCCGACTGGGAGAGATCATGCTCAGGCAGATTAAAAAAAAGAAGATATATACTGTATATTATATGAATAATACTGATAATGGTTGATGATAATTGAAATGATTATCAAATAAGATGGTGATATTTCCACAGGCTAACCAAACTTCATGACAAGTGCTTGTAGAAATGTATGTAGAAGGGGTAACAAGATTTTTTAAAAGACAAACATTTAAATATTTTATTTATGTTAAAGTATTTGTATTTTATCACTATTTTGTTGAATGCATTGTGAATCACTATTTCACAAACTAGGCATTCCAGTGATACAATTTGAATCCAGAACATTCCAGGAGTAGCTGTTGGCAATGTTATTGCAATAACAGGATCCAATAACATGCCAGCAAACTGTTAACAGACACCTTGCTTCTTTGTCATGTTTGCACTTGTTTGAGCCAATGCATCTACTAACAAAGCTGTTCTCCGTTCCCACGACACCTTTCTTACAGGTCAGATTGTTGAAAACATTAACAATATTGTCACAAGGCATTTCTCCATTCAGGAAAATTATAGATTCCGGCCAGATAGACTTTTACTGGCACAATGCGGTATGCACCACCACCACCAGCACAAGGTTTGACATGATCGTGTGACGGCGGTTTAGCCGGTTAGCACAGGACAGTTAAATGTCACTCTCCAACAGCTTAATGACGCTCTAGCGACAGCTCACACTATGAACCCTATGGACTGGTCCCCACATTAAGGTGCTTACAGTAGCTCACACTATTGAACCCTATGGACAGGTCCCCACATTAAGGTGTTTACAGTAGCTCACACTATTGAACTCTATGGACAGGTCCCCACATTAAGGTGTTTACAGTAGCTCACACTATGAACCCTATGGACTGGTCCCCACATTAAGGTGCTTACAGTAGCTCACACTATTGAACCCTATGGACAGGTCCCCACATTAAGGTGTTTACAGTAGCTCACACTATTGAAC
>JAODUK010002621.1:0-11961 GCA_027564635.1 Typhlichthys eigenmanni | reverse complement strand
GTCACGTGGTGTCATAAATGATGGTATTATTAGAGGTATTTATTGAAGTCGGAATAAGTAGGACATCACTGAAGGCCAAAGTGTGAAATGCACGGCCCGCCACTGCTTTTGAGACATGGAAGATTTTCGACAATTACATGCTGGTGATACAAGCACGAGGGGACACATGGCCAGAGGAAAGAAGACGTGCTGTCTTGCTACATTGCCTCGGTACAGAGGGCCAGCGTCTGTTCTATACTCTGCCGAACCAAGGTAATACGTTCAATGACGCAATGGCAGCTTTGGAGAAGCATTTCGTACCTAAAGTTAATGCAGTAACGTGCCGACACGTATTTAGACAGCAGATACAGAGAACGGATGAGATCGTCACACAATACGTGGCTACACTCCGTGCACTCGCAGCACAGTGCTCGTTCGGAGCGATGGAAGATGAAATGATACGTGATCAGCTAATCTCTAATGCACAACTGAGTGCGATAAGGGAGAGGCTACAGTTAAAAGAAGAACTGACGTTGGAGAAAGCTCTGACGATCGCATGTCAAGTAGAAGCCGCGATTAAAAACTCGACACTCTTTACCAAGCCGGGGGCGTATGGGAGTGCGGCAGTTCAAGCTGTGACCGTGTCGGAGAGGACACATAAAGGAGCGCGAGACACGAAGCCTCCGCAACAACAGCCGCAGCCGGATAGACGGATACAGACAAACAGTAACAGACAGAACCGTTATTGCTATAGGTGTGGGTCAGCACGGCATCTAGCGAAAGATGTGACCTGACTAGCGGTTTCAGTAAACTGCAACAACTGCGGGAAAAAGCGACACTTTGCCAAAGTCTGTAGCTGGGAGCTAGCAAAGGTATGGCTAGTGAGTGTAGTTAGAAAGGTAATTGTACCAGAACTTGCAGTACTTTGTGTTGATGATATTAAACTTCTGGCAGCTGCTTTTGATAAAATAATATGTGAAATTAACATTAAAGTACCAGAAGGCAATCCATATTGCATGAAGCTGATTGTAGACACAGGAGCATCTGTTTCCATACTATCAGAAATTATCTACAGAGAAAAATTCTCACAGTGCCCATTAACAGAACCGAAAGTGAAACTAGTGGGAGACCTCACTGGAGTCCAAAACTACTTGGAGGATATTGTGGTCTACGGAAACTCCAAGGAGGCCCATGATGTACAACTACAAGCGGTTCTACACCGCCTATCAGAGGCTGGCCTGCAGCTCAACTTCGAGAAAAGCTCATTCAACAAAACAACCATCACGTTCCTATGACATGTCATCTCAGAGAAGGGCATTCACCCCATCCACTTGGAGGCCATCGCCAATGCACCTCCACTCTAAGACATGGCTGCACTACGTTCTTTCCTGGAATTAACGTCATGGTTTAGCAAATTCCTGCCAAACTATGCTACGGTGGTGGAACCACTTAGACAACTGCTGAGAAACAACACTCTGGAACTACAATGGCAGGAGACTGCAGATGATAGCTTCAAAACTCTGACAATCTGCTCCTGGGAAGACCTGTCCTGGCCTTTTTTAATCCTAGCCTGCCAACGTTCATCTCTACAGATGCGTCGGACTATGGTTTGGGGGCTGTCCTTACACAGACACACCCGGACAATAGTGAACACATTGTTGCCTTTGCATCACGCACATTGTCAGCCACGGAGAGGAAGTATTCTACAGTGGAAAAGGAGGCTTTGGCCTGCGTTTGGGCTGTGGAGCGATGGAGGGCGTATGTGTGGGGACGACGATTCACAATACGAACTGACCATCAAGCGCTGACAACGTTATTCGCTACTAAAGGTATGAACAGAGCAGGCCTGAGAGTGGCATGTTGGTCATCAAGACTAATGTGTTTCCTATATGACATACAGTATCGCCCAGGCAGTTTAAATCAGACTGCCGACTGCCTGTCACGGATTCCACTGAGCTGCACGAGCGCAGATGGAGATATGGAGGAGGACCTGATGAAAGAAATTGCAGAAATTTCATCTCTCCTCAAGGCACTCACTCCAGGATTTCAAAGCAGAGTGTGACGACTGCATGGAAAGCACTATGCTACGTCAAACCATCCAGTCTCGCTGGCCTAGAGCGGAAAAAGATGCACAGTGTGATTTGAAACCATACTTCCATGTGCGTCATGAACTGGCAGTGGACACACCTCTAGTGCTTCGGGGAACCCGCCTAGTGGTTCCGGTGTCACAGAGAGAAAGCAGTGCGCCTGGCTCATGAAGGTCATCCAGGGGAGGTCTGCACAAAGCAGAGGTTGAGAGAACTCTTGTGGTGGCCAGGTATGGATGTCATGGTTACTTCTATCCTGGAATCATGCACTACTTGTCAGAGCAGTGACAAGTCAGCTAAAACTTTTCTGGCTCCAATGCAACCTGTAGAATGTCCTGATGGCCCCTTTGAGCATATAGCACTGGACATTGTTGACCAATTTCAACAGGGAACATACGACTGCAGATTTGAAATCACATGACAGACTATTTCAGTAAGTGGCCTGAAGTTGCTTTTGCTCCAAGTGTCACTACGGACACTATTACAAGCTTCTTGTCTACCGTCTTTGCCCGGGAAGGTAACCAGTGTGCCGTCTCCACAGACAATGGACCGCAGTTTACTTCTGCTGCTTTTGCTGATTTTCTGGGGGAGAGAGGAATTAAACACATCAAAACAAGTGTGCATCATCCACAAGCTAATGGGGCTATTGAGCGCTTTAATAGAGTCTTGAAGGAATGCATCCAGACGGCTGTGACATCCCAAACCCCCTGGAAGTACGCAGTAACGTGCATGCTTCACAGTTACAGGGCAACTGCGCATGCTACAACTTGGGAGTCTCCATTTAAGTTGTTGAGGGGTAAAGCTATGAGGACAAAGCTGAATATTCTTCCACCTGAGATAGAGGTGAACAAATACAAACATGTCAGAGCCAGAGTACAAAAGAAACAAGACAAAAGCAAGGCCTATACAGATGCAAAGCTAGGTGCTAAATCGCCACAATTCACTGCTGGGGATAAGGTCAGAGTGAGGAAGCCGTTCCACATGACGAAAGGAAATTCACAGTTCACCAACCCAATGTCAGTCCAGCAGCAGACAGGACCAAGCACTTTTATTTTGAGCGACGGGAAGAGATGGAATGCTGCACGCTTATCTCACTGTCCTGGAAGACTTGAACCGCCACGGCAAGCAGAGACCGTGAACGTCCATGTGGAGCCCAGACAGACCTCAGATAATTTAGCTAGAGGTGGTAGAAAGAGACACCCACCAGCCTAGGTTAAGGATTATGTGATGAAGTAATACATCCATCGAAGACATGTAAAGGGTGTAGGTGGATCGCTGCCCTATAGAAAATAACAGATGTATCATATTAGTGGTATTAAGGATAAATTAAAATTGTTATTCTGAAGATCACAAGGAATAAGGAATAGTAGAAAGGTGATTAAAATTAAAGAAAGTGAAGAGAAATTTTATACAGTATATGTTACACAGGATTATAATGCTGAAGTACAGTTAAGGTGTATAGGGTAAGTTAATGTTATAAGTTAATTAGTAGAGGATGTTCTTCGGGTAACAGTATGGGTGTTCTGCCTAAAGCGGGAGGTAGAAAGATAGAGAGGGGAGTAGAAAAAGTGAGAGGCAGGAAGTGGAATGGGGGTTGGCACGTGAGGAGGAAAATAAAGGTTCTGATTAAAAGAAACCAGTGGTTTGATAATTGCTGGATAGAACAGTCTAGACTAGTTTTTGACGGAGATGAGAAGAACTATGAACTGTGGGAGATCAAATATTTGGGCCATCTTCGTTTGCAAGGACTAAAACACACAATACTGAATGAGCCTACCGACGATGACGGCGCTAAAAACGCTGAGGCCTATGCAGAACTAATACAGTTCCTAGATGATAAAAGTCTGTCCCTAGTAATGAGAGGAGCAGAGGACAATGGCCGAAAAGCGCTAATGATATGCCGGTAAAGGAAAGCCACGAATAATTAACTTGTACACTGAACTGACTTCTTTACTAATGTTGAGCACTGAGAGTGTGACTGAATATATTATACATGCAGAGACAGCCATCACTGCGTTAAGAAATGCTGGCGAAACATTGAGTGATGGGCTAGTAGTAGCAATGATTTTAAAAGGACTGCCAGACTCATTTAAGCCATTCGCAATTCATATAACGCAAAGTGACGTTAAAAGTACATCTTTTGCTTAATTTAAAACAAAATTACAGAGCTTTGAGGATACTGATAAAATTCGTACTACAGCACACAATGACAACATTATGAAGGCGAGAGCACATCCGAGTATAAGACAAGTAAAAGTAGATCTACAGGTGACCGTGAAGCCACGAGTGCAGATATGGTGTGCTACAGCTGTGGTCTGAAAGGACACACAGCCAGAGCTTGTCAACGCAAACAGTGGTGCAGTCAGTGTAATAGCTCCACCCATCGGGACGCAACCTGCAGATCGCGACAGCGACGGGATGTTGCGCGGCAAGTTTCCGAGAACAAGGGGTATGCTTTCCAGATGAGCGAGGTGGACGTACATATTGAGCCAGGATGCGGTGTCAAGAAAAAGGGTCTGATGGTGGATACGGGGGCAACTTCGCATATCATCACTGATATTGCTAAGTTCAAGAAGTTTGACAACAGGTTCCAGGCCGAGTCACACTGTGTGGAATTAGCTGATGGCACAAGGACTAATGGGATCGCAGAGCGCAGAGGATGTGCAGAGGTATGTTTGATTGATGGCAGCGCCACAACACAACGCTGAGACGAGCGTTGTATATCCCCACCTACCCACAGGACATCTTTTCTGTGAAAGCAGCTACTGCCAGCGGAGCGACCGTAATCTACAAAGAAGGGTCAGACGTTCTACAAGATAAAGACAGTACTCAATTTCACATTTATGAACACAGACTATATTTGCAAACAGTAATTGATGAATGTGATGACCAATGTAAGGGATGTTATGATATACAGACATGGCATGAGATTTTAGGACATTGTAAATATGATGTTCAGAAGTTACAGAATGTTGATGGAATAACTATAAATGTAGAACTGACAAATCTACTCTATACTGTGAAGTGTGTACTCAGGGAAAGTTTAACCAATCAAGGAACAGGGAGCCTGATGTAAGAGCCAAAGAAGCTTTAGAGTTGGTGCACACAGATGCAGCAGGGCCAATAGATCCAGAATCCAGGGAAGGATATAGATTTGTGTTATCACTCACTGATGATTTCTTCAGTGCAGTGTTTGCGTACTTCCTGAAACATACGAGTGACGTAGTGCAAGCCACAGAGAGGTTTCTTGCTGATACAGCCCCATATGGGAAGATTAAATGTATCAGGTCTGATAAAGGTACCGAATTCACAGGAAATAATTACCAGGCATTACTCAACAGAAGTGGCATTAGACATGAGACCACAGCACCCTACTCACCGCATCAGAACGGTACTGCTGAGCGAAATTGGCAAACCCTATTCGACATGACCATGTGTATGCTAATAGAGAGCAAATTGCCAAAGGTATTCTGGACCTATGCACTGCAGACAGCGGCTGTAGTAAGGAAAAGATGCTTTAGCAATCACACGAAGCAGACCCCTTATTTAATGTTGACAGGAAAAAGGCCTAATATTTCTAGGATGCAGAAGTTTGGGGCAGTATGTTACGCCTATAAGCAAGACAGAAGAAAGCTAGACTCAAGGTGTGAGAAGGAAATCTTAGTCAGTTACGACAAGAACAGCCCAGCCTACATGATCTACCACCATGATAGAGGAAAGGTGCAGAAACAGACTGGTCAAGTTTGTGCCCAGAACCATTGTAGAGCAGCAGACAGACTGATGTGGCACCTGATGAGGATGACTGATATACAAAATAAGGCCAGGAAACATACTGATGTGAGTCCAGGACATACTCAGGACCAGGTTCCAGTAGTTAGGCCTCAGAACAGCAGCCATGCACAGACAAGTGAGAGCAATGAGCCTATGAGACAATCTTCTAGAGTAAGAAAGAAACCAAGCCATTTAAGTTACTATATACACATCTGGCGAGGAGAGCGTTGACCAGGTTCTGACGAATATAGATTACTGTTAGACTAATGTGTAATGTGCCTCTGACATACAGGGAATCTGTAACCTTGATTGACTCAAGGGAATGGGTTAATGCAATGGATGAGGAAATGCAATCATTAAAAGAGAACGACACATTTACTGTCACGCGGAGCAGGCAGGGTGGACCCAAATGCAGACATGCAGGTACTCACGATACAGGGTTTATTACTCACAGGCAGGAACACAAAAACAGGGCTGACAGTAAACAGGGCAGGAACACAACACAGAGGTAACAGCAAACAATAATCCGACAAACGCTACAGAACACACTAGGGCTTAAATACAAGTTGACAAGACAGACAACGAGTGGCAGGTGAAATCAATAACACTCAACAAGGCCAAGACTGTGAACACAGGGGAAACACGGACTGGAACACAGGGGAAGCACAAGGAAGGGAACACAGGGGAAGCACAAGGAAGGGAACACAAAAGAGGGAACACAGGGGAGGCGGACCACAGGATGTGACAGGACCCCCCCTCAAGGGACGGCTTCCAGACGACCCACAAGGACCATGGATCGTGTTCCGGCTGGATGGCATATGGACAGGCGGGACGAGTCAGGAGGTCGGCCGGGCGGCCGAGCAGGACGGCGAGACAGGTCAGGAGGTCGGCCGGAAGGCAGAGCATGCCGGCGGCGAGGTGCGTCAGGAGGTCGGCCGGACGGCCGAGCAGGACGGCGAGACAGGTCAGGAGGTCGGCCAGACGGCCGGGCTGGAGGCGGGGCTGGCACCGAGAACAGGACAGGAGGCATGGACGGCAACACAGGGGGCTCAGCCAGCAGAGGTATCACCAGGGGCTCCGGTGGTGGTGGCAGCCAGTCCTCGGGTTCCATGACCGGCGGAGACACACGGGGCTGAAACCCGGGAGGCGGAGTCACAGGGGGCGGAAACCCGGGAGGCAGAGGCACAGGGGGCAAGGGCTCAGGAGGCATGGGCATGTGGGGCGCAGTCACACGGGGCAAGGGCTCAGGAGGCATGGGCACAAGGGGCAAGGGCTCCAGAGGGAAGACCGGCCGGGACTGCTGCGGCATGGAAAGCCCAGCAGTGGAGGAGGCTTGGTGGAGCTGCTGTGGCGGGGAAAGTCCAGCAGAGGAGGGGTCCGGCTGGAGCTGCTGTGGCTCAGTGGCGGAGACATGATGCAGCTGCGGTCCAGCTGCAGAATCAGGACGCGGTTGCGGCGTGGGAAGCCTAGCGGCGGAGGGATTTGGCGGGTGCTGCTGCGGCGGGGAAAGCCCAGCGAAGGAGGGGTCTGGCTGGAGTTGCTGCGGCGGGGAGAGCCCAGCGGCGGAGGAGGCCTGAAGGGTGGGTCTCACCTGGTCGAGCACCCGGAGAATGGTTGTGTCTGCTGGTTCCACGATGTGGTCGGGTTATTCTGTCACACGGAGCAGGCAGGGTGGACCCAAATGCAGACACGCAGGTGCTCACGAAACAGGGTTTATTACTCACAGGCAGGAACACAAAAACAGGGCTGACCGCAAACAGGGCAGGAACACGCCACAGAGGTAACAGCAAACAATAATCCGACAAACGCTACAGAACACACTAGGGCTTAAATACAAGTTGACAAGACAGATAACGAGTGGCAGGTGAAATCAATAACACTCAACAAGGGCAAGACTCTAAACACAGGGGAAACACGGACTGGAACACAGGGAAAACGAGGACTGGAACACGGGAAGCACAAGGAAGGGAACATGGGGGAAACACAAGGAAGGGAACACAAGGAAGGGAACACAAAAGAGGGAACACTGGGGAGGCGGACCGCAGGACGTGACATTTACTCTGACCAATTTACCTGAAGGCAAGAATGCAGTGGGGGGTAGATGGGTGTATGCAATTAAGAATAATACTGATGGATCACACAAATACAAAGCACGGTATGTAGCTAAAGGATATAATCAAAAGTTTGGTATAGACTATGGTGAGACATTCTCTCCTCCTGCTAACATGACCAGTAACAGAGTGTTGATGCAGAAAGCAGCACAGGAAAACCTGATTTTACATCAGATGGATGTTAAAACTGCTTACCTATATGCACCGATAGATTGTGAGCTTTTTATGGAATAACCAGAAGGTTATGCATGATTATTTGAGCAAAAATAAGTTTGTGCAGAACCTAGCTGATCACTGTGTTTACACAAGGGAAACAGATAAAGAAATAGTGATCATGATAATATGGGTTGACGACTTGATTATTGCTGCAAATGAAGAGAAAGCATTGAGAAATGTTAAAGAAATGCTTTACAGCTCAATTTTTTATGAAAGATTTGGGACAATTGAAAAACTTTCTTTATTGACTTTGTTAAGTGTGATAACTGTGTGAAGATGTCACAAAGGAGATATGTGGGAAAACGGTTGGAAAGGTTTAACATGCATGCTTGTAAACCTAGAGCAACTCCCTGTGAACAAAAGTTAAACTACACAGCTGATTCAGAGGCAATAACCGTTATCAGACAATACAGAGAGGTAGTAGGCAGCCTTATCTACCTAATGTCATGTACAAGACCTGATCTAAGTTTTATAGTGAGTAAATTGTCAGTATTTTACTGAGCCAACAGAAGAGCAATGGGTCACTGTAAAACATGTACTAAGATATGTAAAAGGCACGATTAACAAAGAATTGTGTTACAGGAAATGTGTTGAGCTGCGGCTACAGGCATACAGTGATGCAGATTGGGCAGCTGATGTAACCGATTGACGTAGTACTACGGGTTATTGTGAGTCTAAATGAAAATGGTCCTTTGATTTCATGGAAAACTAAAAAGCAGCCCACTGTTGCATTGTTGTTGACGTGTGAGGCTGAGTATATGGCATTAGCCGCAACTACACAAGAATGTTTGTATCTAATACAACTACTTGAAGGTATGGACAGATGTTGGTATGCACCCCTAGGATCTGTGAGGATAATCAAGGTGCAATAGCATTATCAAAAAACCCAGTTAGCAGACAGAGGTGTAAGCATATTGACAATAAGTATCATTTTGTAAGGTCAACTGTAAATGATTAAAAAATACTATTAGAATATTGTCCAACAGACCAGATGGTAGCAGATGTGATGACAAAACCAACAACAAAATCTAAGTCAATTAAGTTTTTTAAAATTATGTTTGGTTAAGTGTATAAGAAGCAATGTATAATTGAAAATTATTCATAATGTTATAGAGATGTTGTATGTGTAAATTTAAGTAACCTAAAGGAATATTACAGCCAATACGGTAATGCTAATCGGACATGTGACGTGTATAAATAGCACTGCGCATGCGCCAGTAAAGCCTCCATGTTTGTCCAAACGTTTGCTTCAGGTGTGTTTATTCCTCCGATAATGGGTATCCTACTTTTCAGGTGTAGCGCTGGGTTAGCACCGCATAATAGCCGCTGATTTTGTCGACTCTGTCAACACATGGTCAAAGGACAGATCAATGATATGGCTACAACCCCTACTGTGGCAACGCCCAGCTATGGCTGGCTAATCTGCTAGTGCTGTGCTACCATATATTCTTACGACTGTATGATATTCTGTTTTAGTAGGCTACTATGTTTTAATTTGAACATTGTTTTGTGATACTATTATTTTAACTGTTTCTCTTTTCTTGACCTCCTTTTGAGCATTTTTGGGAGCCTGAGATCTAAGATTTTCATTGCCAATTCCTTATTTTTTGAAGGCGTGAAAACATCACCCTACAAATCTAGGCTGTGCGGTGTGTATTTCCTGAATGGCAAGGCTTGTGTACCATAGCAATTAAAGTGGGAAGAGGACAGGCCTTTCCATTTCCTCAACCATCATACTAAACAGAAGAAATAAATGGTCCCTAGCAGTAGTCAGGATAAGGCAACAAATTAATTACAATCACTCACATTTACAAGCCTGATAATTTTCCTATAGTTAAATCCAGTGTAGAAACCACAACATCTTTTAAATTCAGATTGCTATAAACATTGTTTGCAATTGTGTATTGTACTAGGAATGTTAGATTTTTGTATGGTGTCCTTGATTGTTTTGAAAGGCAGCTATAAGTAAAGTACAATATTTATAACCCTAATGTTCAGATTACACAACTTTGAAAGTCGTTAGATTGTTGTGCAGCACACACTACACGTCTGTCTCTTGTAATCGGGTGTCTTGACGTCGTGTGATTCACACTACGTGACTGATCGGCAACAGGGGCAATGGCATAGGAGCCTGAGGGGACGGGTGGGAAGTGTCCCCCCCAATACTGGAAACAGTTGGATTTGTCCCACCCAAAATGTATTGTGGAGTGTCGTGCCTGGCCCGACCTGCCACTGGGTGGCCCTGGGGAGAGAGAGAGGATAGGCACAGCAGGCTGCCCCGGCGGCTCCGCCTACCACTGGGGAGGGTGGTGGATGGGCGGTACTTGCCCAATTCCCTCCTCAATCAGTGGAATGGCGGGCAGCTGGGGACACCTGCAGGGAGCTGTATTTAGGCAAACAGGCTCCCCTCCCTCCGGTTCTCTCTCTCTCTTCAGACCTGACGTCGGGCGGTGAGGCTCCCTTCCCCTCAACCCTCATTATGTGTTTGTTAGGTTTAATGCGCTAACTGTGGTTCTGTTTGTTTGCATTTTAGGTTATGCCCCACTCTTGAGTGTGTGAGACAATAAGAGTTTGTGAGCGTCCCCGGTCCGGGAAGAAGTTTAGTTGTTTTGGATCCTGAATAAAACCCTTTGTTACACACTGACTGAACGTGGTCTGGAACCTGATTATTGGCCCTACTAGGGGGGGCATGTGCCACAATATCCCAATGAGGGAGAAATAAAAGTAAATATTAAACTTTTATTTTGAAAACGAGACAGATTTACTGGCAAAATGCGCCAGTCTCTCTCTGAAACAAACAGGCTACTTCTGTCTAATATTAATGTCCAATTGGTAGAACGAGCAGTTTTTACCAACTTTAAACTGGATGTTAGTAGCCTAACCACAAACGTTTGGGTAAGGTGCCTTTAGCCTAATAGTTTCACGTAAAAAGCTTGTCTAATGTCTTCTTCCATGATATGAACCTGCATGGGTTGGCTTGAACCACTAATGCCTTGAGGATGAATCATAGGCTATTTAGGCAATATTTACATAATGTGGCGATATTTTTCTGTTCTAAAATCCTTTATAACTCATCAGAGATTTGTCGTTCATTCTGCTGCTCATTCTTCTGGCCCAATTCATTTAAGCATATCAGCAAACCGTTTTGTGATTGTAGGCTATAGTCTATGAAAAGACAATTGCGTCTGAAAAGGAAACTGACTAGGCCTATCAGTTGTTATAATGTCTGACTATATTAATAGCATCTCCAGTCGTATTTACACATTCCACACACACACAGACACAAATGGGTGCATACAATTACACCAGAATGCAGGAAATTAAGTGTATAACCCTCAAAATATTCTGAGGGAGGACCCCAGACCCCACGCATTATAATGTTCCCCCCCCCCCTCCAATGTTGAAGTCACTCCTACGTCCTTGGCCAGGGTCGCACACATTACAAAATGTTTCACCCGACAAAGTCAAACTGGAGCTTGGAGATTGTTTCACGAGCATGTTGTTGGAATCTGGGTGGTTTTCCTAACACCAGTTCCTGAGTGTTCTTTTATGGAGTTTAAATAGGAGGAAACACTGTGTCCAAGTTATAACAAAGCAGCTTTAATATAATAATAGCAGATCAAAGATACAAGAGAGTCTCTGGGTCCATTCTATCTTCACTAATCAATAACATACAATCTCAGTAGTTCAGAAAGAATGACACACTGACTGACTTGGACCTTGTTGGAATATAGGTGGTGTCTTCTCACCCAGTTCCAGCGTGTTCGTTTATGGAGTTGAAGTAGGAGGAGACACTG
>JAODUK010002620.1:0-11961 GCA_027564635.1 Typhlichthys eigenmanni | reverse complement strand
TTTTTCCGAGTCGACGGTACATTTAGCAAATCGACGTATTAAGTAACCGGTTACGTCGACTAATCGTCCCAGCACTAGTATATATATATATATGTGTGTATATATATATATGTATGTGTGTATATATGTATATATATATATGTATGTGTGTATATATGTATATATATATATGTATGTGTGTATATATGTATATATATGTGTATGTATGTGTATATATATATATATGTATGTATGTATGTGTATATATGTGTATATGTGTATATATATATATATATATATATATATATGTATATGTAATGGTTGTGTGTGTGTGTGTATTTTCTTCTTCTCTCCAGATGCCAGTCTCTTGGTCAGAAAACAGGAGTGGAGCCCCAGTCTGGACCAGGAGGAACCAGAACTCCCCCACATTAAAGTGGAACTGTGGACCATTCAGGAGGGAGAGCAGCTTCAGGGCCTGAATGAGACTGATATCAAGGTCACTAATCCTGTCTCCATCAAGAGTGAGAATTATACAGAGACACCGTCACCACAGTCCGTCTCTACAGACCAGAGTGGAACTAAGACTGAAGACAGTGATGATGATTGGATGGCACCAGTTATAAACATAGGTTTGTTATTCGCAGTACACTGGTGTGCAGGAAGGGCATGGGAGACATAATGGCCCATATGTATGAAACGTGCGTACAACAGAAATTTGTGTGTACGAACATTTCCACGCAAAGATTCTCAAAGAGTCTCATATTGTGTACGCTAATTTTGGAGTCATCTTACTTGCGGTGCAGCATAGTGGAGGTGGATATAATAAATAATAGAATAATCTGTGAATTGTTTTTAGACCGTAGGCTGATTCTGACAAGCATTATCATGTTAACCGTGCCAAGTCATACTGAGTTGCGCCTGAGATGGTTCTGCTCTGGAGTTGGGCCAAAGTGAGCCGGCCCGCCTCCAAATGAGCCGCTGTCATGGGCTTCGTCATTACATTCATGCAGTGGTGAGAATAAAAATGAATGAACACCAACAAAAGTAGGCTACACGATAGTTGTACGATAATTTTAATGGGGCATACAGAGAAACGGTTCGTTGGAGGCGAAATGCAATATTAAGCCTAGGCTGTTCAGCGTTTCTCTTAATTATGATATTTCCTTGACATGTTATGCGTCTACTAAAAGACATATGTAAAGATCTAGTAAAGTAAGTAAGTCCATGTCTGATAAATGGGCAGTGTGTTTTCTCCATGCTATGTGTAGTCGGGCATGGTTACATGTCGTCCGCTGATGTTATAATGAAAAATATAACTTAACATCCATGTTGACAAATCGCTGCTACTGTAAGTAATGCAATTATAAAGTAGCCAAATAAAAGCAAGGCTTTTAAAAATGATTGACTCAAGATAAGTGCGTCATCAGTTAAAACCGTCAAGCGGGAAGCCCTGTTGTAATGGAAATGCAATGTTTAACTGCGCTGGCCGTGCCGAGCCTACACATGCAATGGAAAAGGACGCTTGGCTGAAGGCTCTGCTTGCCCCCTGTATCTCCCACATAAAACATACATCTGTGTTGAAATACTGGTTTCAAAACTAAGGAACAAACAATATGTTGTGACCTATGATGCAATAAAATATTTTTCCTAATTAACTAAATGTGGTCGATACAATGATAGTTTGTAGCCAGAAAAAAAACTTTAGATTATGAATTGGCTGGTAACTAAGTTACAAATGGCAAAATAACACCAGCAAATAATTCTTTGGCTGGTCTGTTATAAAATTTTTTACATTATTTGTAAAAGCCCTTCTATTTATTAAAATAAAAACGAATTTCTATAATTTCTTACGTTATCTGTCTCAGTGACGTCCATGACCAATGTTTATTGTTCCCTTTCCAATGGGTAGGGGGTTTTACAGCTAGATTCAAAATGAGCACTGTAGGTAACAGCATGAAACAACATGGATTGCCTTTGAAAACAAATAAGCGTGCGAGACAAACTGTAATATTTGACATGTAAAATGTGAACTTTGGTTTGCTACAACATGCTAGGTGAGCTGGCTATGCTAATGCTATGCTTGCTATCGTTATGATGGTGGATTACATTACTGTTGCATTTCATTTCTATTGTTGCTGAAGATAAACAGGAGGACTCTTCTTGCTTATCACATACAATTAAGTTATATTGCCAAATACAAATTTTTGGACAAAATCTAATTTGAGTTGACATTACTAAAGTACTTAGGCAAGTCTCGCCGCTTGGCAACAATCTTTTAACTTCTGGATTTTGATTTAGAAAGTACTCAATGGCATTAATAGAGAGAGAGCCATAACCGCTCTTTCAATGATCATTGGGACATAAGAATTGCACGTATGCGATTGTGAATCAAATCTGATAAAAAAACATCTTAAAAGGTTTGGTGATTTTGTCCCAAAATAAGGTTTAAAAAGCATTTCTTCAGCAGTTTGAAATTCCAATACGCATGCGCAAGATTTTGCGACACTAAATTGTTCTGCAATTATAAAGCAGGGGATTTGCTCTTTTGGGGGAGAGGCAGGACATGTTCCTCCAACTGTCAGCTTTGGCTTTTCAGAATTCTCCCATAGAGCTCCATTCAGAATTCTTGAAGTGGCGTGTCTCCTATATAGTGTCTCTGACATGACCTTGACTTTGTGTACGGAGCCTGTGGAAAAGGCAAGGTGCTAGCCTACGTGATATTATCGGAGCACAGTTCTGCCTCGAAAATGCCAAATTACATATATTAAATCTGTGTTATAAAACATTATCAAGAAAAATCTTGTCTGAAATGGTAGGTTTCAGATAACTCTGCATTTCAACATTGCAGGTTTTGGAGAGGACAGAACATTCTCCTCTGCTGTATCTCAAACAGTTACAGCCTCGGGACGAAAACTCATTAGAGCCCGATCTCACTGCTGCCAACAGTGTGAGAAGAGCTTCAGTAGGTTGTCACGCCTCCGGAGACACCAGCGTGTCCACACTGGAGAGAAGCCTTACCACTGCCAGCAGTGTGAGAAGAGCTTTGCTCAAGCATCTAACCTCCAGGAACACCAGCGTGTCCACACTGGAGAGAAGCCTTACCACTGTCAAGAGTGTGGGAAGAGCTTTGGTTTGTTGTCAAGCCTCAAGACACACCAGCGTGTCCACACTGGAGAGAAGCCTTACCACTGCCAACAGTGTGAGAAGAGCTTCAGTACTTTGTCATGCCTCAAGAAACACCAGCGTGTCCACACTGGAGAGAAGCCTTATAACTGCCAACAATGTGGGAAGAGCTTCATTCAGATGTCACAGCTCCAGACAC
Source organism: Typhlichthys eigenmanni (assembly GCA_027564635.1). Classification (NCBI taxonomy): domain Eukaryota; kingdom Metazoa; phylum Chordata; class Actinopteri; order Percopsiformes; family Amblyopsidae; genus Typhlichthys; species Typhlichthys eigenmanni. Next base: position 8,660 of record JAODUK010002620.1, on the reverse strand, counting down.
ACCAGCGTGTCCACACTGGAGAGAAGCCTTACCACTGCCAACAATGTGGGAAGAGCTTCAGTTGCTTGTCAAGCCTCCAGAGACACCGTCGTGTCCACACTGGAGAGAAGCCTTACAAATGCCAACAGTGTGAAAAAAGCTTCAGTACGTCGACACACCTCCAAAGACACCAGCTTGTCCACACTGGAGAGAAGCCTTACCACTGCCAACAGTGTGGGAAGAGCTTTACTCAGGCGTCAAACCTCCAGAAACACCAGTGTGTCCACACTGGAGAGAAGCCTTACCACTGCCAACAGTGTGGGAAGCGCTTCAGTCAGGCGTCAAACCTCCAGAAACACCAGTGTGTCCACACTGGAGAGAATCTGTGATAATGCACTGGTCGTGGAATTTCTGCAATATCATGTCATTTAAAAAAATCTATTCCAGAAATTGAAAGTCAAGTATTTTTAAAATTGGTTTTAGGAAAAATCAAGGAATAGAAATTCATGTTCCATTTATCAATTAGTTACGGGGCATGGTATTACATTTTGAGATCATCAACAAATTGGCAGACCAGTAGTTTCAAGTAGTATTGCAAGTTTTACAAGTAACACATTTTCAGTGTGTTTATTTTCATGTTGTCTGGGTTTACATTAAATGTAGGCCATGGAATTTAGATTTGTAGTCAGTGAAAGTCTGTGTTTTCAGTGCTACATTTGGTTATCTGGAGTGTATGTCAACGCACAGCAGTTGAAATAAGACAAACCAGTCAGATTAGTTTGGGCTGCCTTTGTTAGCAAGCATGTGCTTCAGCAAGCTGTTCTGCTTTTGTGGGCTTGTGATGTCAATAGCCCTTCATTAGCATTATAGGCTACATCGTCCGTGTTAAACAGTAAAGTCCACGATGAGTCTATTGCCTAGTTATTTAGAGATTGCTAACATATTGCACTCTGGCAGAGAATACCGCCCGCAACACGCCCACACTCGGCCAGTTTGCCTTGCGTTGTATATTTTTGTTGGAACCAGAAAAATACGGACAGTGCTTGCAGAAAAATAACGCATGCAACATTTTTTACGCATTTGGTGGGCGCCCGGCAACACACGCATTAGACTATTCTCTCTTACACTGCTGTCAGCTGCGCCGAGCAGCAGGCTATGGGTCAACTTCAAACTTCAGAAGAGCATGTGTGGGATGAGCAGCAGAGCTGCGTATGTTCTCTGACGATGCCAAGCTGCTTTTCTTTGCTGTTAACTCTTGTTTGGTGGATTGGATGATTTAAGTTTGAAGAAACAAGACCTATAGGCAAATGAACAATGTATTTATTTATCACACTGTAGCGTGTGGAAGAAGCATACACAGCCTGGCTCCTCCTCCTCATGCTGGTCACCATGGTAACACACTGCTGTGGGATGGCATCCTATTCTGGCTCTGCCAATTGATTTGTAAAACAGCATCTCCTGCTGATGCTTTTAGGATTAACGTTGCTAATTAGTCATATTTCCCCATAAGGGAAGTTTCTAGTTTGTCACAAGATATATATTGGTCAAACATACTTAACTGGAACAAAACTATATATATACAGTACATGTTATTAATTAGTACATATAGTTGCATTGTTAGCAAGCTGGAATTAGCTTAGTGGGCTATACTGTATGATTTATTGTATTATATCTACACTTTTTATGTGTTTAAATAATATCTTTTATACTCATGCCTATGGATATACTTATCTCTAACACGGTTTCATGTAAAGGTATGTTGTAATGTATGTAAAGTGTTGAACTTACTGGGTAACTGAATAGGGACTCAGTAAGTGAGGCCAGTATACCATTGTTAAGATAGTATTTGTTGTAAGTCAGCCAATGTGGTTGTTGGTCACTCTGGCACGAACAACACGACCAAGCTGATCCCACCAGTGTTTTTGTGTGTACTTTGAGTATATTGAGAATATTTATTAAGAATGTTTTCCTGTTTTATAATTAGTATGTTTTATGTTGTTTGTTATGCTTAAACAAAACTGAAATAGCTGTGACCTATAATTAACATTAAAAATGTCTGTCAAGGAGGCAAAAACCTTTGTTGTCTCTCTGACCAAGAGGGAATATAGATAGCTGAAATTGAGATGTTATGTGCAAGTTACTCAGGAATTATTAGTTACTTATTACCTTTTGAAAAAGTAATGATAGTTCTTTACTTATTACTGGGTATTAAAAGTAATTACATTACTATATTACTTTCACAATCACTACCCTGCCTCGCCCGTTCAGAAAAATGACAACCTGTGTAGCCAGCTCATTTTAGAAAATAATTATCTTTATTGGAAGAATAATTGACTTTAGGAGTCTTATCAATCTACCAAAGTGAAAACATTGCAGCCTCTCAAACCAGATGATTGGACAGGTCGGTTCAATTAGCAAGTTTTCTAGGACCAGAAATCTTGTTCTTGTATTAGTAATTGTAATAGTATTACTGTTTTGGAAATGGTAATTATTTACACTACTAGATTCTGAAATAAGTAATAATATTACAGCCAAGTACTGATTATGTGCATACAGTACATAGAGTATGAGCTGCTCTGTAGCACTGTTCAGGACACACTAGCAGAGAGTGGCCTGCTTTCAATCATATCAAAGATCCTTCAGAGGAAATACAGGTTGTGTTGAATCCTGCTTTAATGTCCCACTGTAATTCAAATGTCCATGACAGGGTGACTCTAGACACTTAAGGTAACCAATCAGATGATACAAGACCACTTAACTATCAAAACCTGCTGCTGAACTGTAAAATAAAAATACCCTTAATGACACTTCAACCATAATCCAACATGGAAGCACTGTGGTACATGTACAGTATTAAGCTGTAAAGGACCATGTTGTCTACAGCCTTTACATATGAGTCGTCAATCGCCAACTAGTTTATGGTCAGGAATAATCTCATTGGTTGACGTACTTCAGTATTTACTGAAGTACGTAAATTTCCTTTGACATATTAACTCAATGTATTAACTAAATTCGGAACAGAGTCGCCATTACAACATACAGTAGCCTACTAGCCTAGCCTCCTAGCCTAGCTTCCATGAACCGTCCTTTATTCGTGTTTGCTCCGAGTCAAGTAGTTTATGGTCATGAATAATCTTATTGGTTGGTATTTTCTGAAGTACATCAAAGGAGGAAATAATGTAAATTACCTCCCGGAACCGGAATCTCATACATCCATGTTTTGAGCTCTTTCAATCGAATCGCCATTACAACATACAGTTAGCTACTAGCCTAGCCTCCATGATCCGTACTTCCATTGACACATCGTGAGTTCATATGAACAACGATTTGAAAATGTATTAACTAAATTTGTTGAGATGTTCAGTAAACAACCAGCTTGCTGCAGCTGGAAATAATATCTTACTTGTTTTGTACCAATTACAGAATCTACATGGAGAAGAGAAGGCCAGGGTTTGTGTCAGAGAGAGACTGACAGCGGCTGCTAGCGAGATTTTTATTTTATTTGAAAGAGTGATAATGAAGTACAAACAAGACATGATCTGCTACAGATGACTGGATATTTCTCTGGAGCATATTTTGCAGAATATTCCAGATAGTGATGTCAGACAAGACACCTGACCACCGGAAGCAGTTAGGGTTATGTGTCTTGCTCAAGGCCACATGGTGCTTTACATACTGTACACATACCACAGTGCTTCCATGTTGAGTAAGGGCTGAAGAGTGTCACACTTGTGACTCTGGAAACATGACAACCTACTGAAGCTCTTCCCACACTGTTTTCAGTGGTAAGGATTCTCTTCAGTGGACAAGCTGGTGTCTCTGGCGGTATTTTGACGAACTGAAGCTTTTCTCACACCGTTGGCATTGGTAAGGCTTCTCTCCAGACACAATACACGCTGGTGTATTTTAAGGCTTGGTAAGGTGGTAAGGTTTCTCTCCAGTGTGGACACGCTGGTGTCTCTGGAGGTGTGACAACCTACTGAAGCTCTTCTCACACTGTTGGCAGTGGTAAGGCCTCTCTCCAGTGTGGGCACGACGGTGTCTCTGGAGGCTTGACAATAAACTGAAGCTCTTCTCACACTGTTGGCAGTGGTAAGGCTTCCCTCCAGTGTGGACACGCTGGTGCGACTGGAGGTGTGACAACCTACTGAAGCTCTTCTCACACTGTTTGCAGTGGTAAGGCTTCTCTCCAGTGTGGGCACGACGGTGTCTCTGGAGGCTTGACAATAAACTGAAGCTCTTCTCACACTGTTGGCAGTGGTAAGGCTTCTCTCCAGTGTGGACACGCTGGTGTGTCTTGAGGCTTGACAACACAACAAACCTCTTCCCACACTGTTGGCAGTGGTAAGGCTTCTCTCCAGTGTGGACACGTTGGTGTCTTTTGAGGTGTGATGACCTACTGAAGCTCTTCCCGCACTGTTGGCAGCAATGAGACCTGGCTCTGATGAGTTTGCTTCCAGAGGCTGTGATTGGCTGAGGGACAGCAGAGCAGCTGAATCTCATGTCCTCTCCACCAGCGACTGATTGAGAACCTGCAATGACGAAACAGAGTTATCTTTGCAAACAAAAACATGAAAACCTGCAAAAACTCTCCTCAACCAGAGTGACAGCACAGTAGACTACTCTCCTCAACCAGCGTAACAGCACATTAGGCTACAGGCTCCTGTGTGACTTGTTATGCAACCCCCTTCTCCTTCAGGGTGCGTTCAGTGGTTTGAAATTTCTGAACACGCTCAGATAACTTTTTCCAAATGACGATGGCTCTCACTGCCAATATCTTGGATGAGAGAGGCCGCCACAGAGATTGACCAGAGTTGACCGCAGTAGGCTTAAAATGAGGAACGCCGGGGATTCCATCGGGCGCGTGTGCGCAGCGTTCCGGCTCCGACGCGGGTTTGTTCTGTCCTCTCGAGGCAGCAACTTCCAACGGCAGCACTTGGCGGCATTTGTGTTGGCGAGATCAGCAAAAAACTACTCTGCCTGTCCGACATTGACTTACTTTCACTCACTTACACTCCCAAAAAACTACTGCAATTATATTCCACGCCATGGTCCTTTCTAGCCTCATGGGAACGACTGGCCCTCGCCCCCGGGGGCGCACACCTCACTACCCAACTCGAGATAATTTTTTTTTTATATATAAATGTCTATCAGTATTATTATACACGTCTGGATAGCCAAGCCTCTCACCTAGCAATGTAATCTAACAACCATTGCCCAAAAGTAAGCATTTTTCAAAGTCAACCAGATTAAAACAAATATCGGATACAAGCGCTTGCAATTATCGCGATTTATTGCCATAACGCTTTTTTTTAAGTAATGTGTGATTTATCGGAGATTATCAGAGAGAGCAAACTCCCATTGTTCTAACAGTGGTCTCCCCATGCCCATAGCAGCATGCCTTAGAAAGATATCTTATAAACAACGCAACACGAATTATGCCTTTAGAATTAGAAATTGCGCTATGCACCTTACCTGTAATGCGTTCGTTGAAAAAAATCTACCCCGAATTCAGCAAAGAATGTTTTTAAAACCTTAATCCAACGCCGGTTCAATAACTCGTTTCAAAACATGGGATCCATTTTGGAATTATGACGTCGTATCGAGACTGCGGTTCTATGGGAACTGTAGTTCTATTATGGGGTGCTGGCATCTTTACACAAGACTACAGTTTGCCGAAGGCTAACCTGCTTATATAATGTTACTCGCCTGAATCTCCGAGTTTCCACAAGCTGTTTAAGAGGTCACATGTTTAATTTGGCCAATCACAGCTCTGGCTAATTCAGGGGACGTCAAGTGACGTCATCGTTCACCCGAAGACGGCTGTCAATCAAATTCTCTGTGAGATAAAATGAAATTATTACACTTAAACTATAGTTTAGTACATATATTAATAAAATAACATAAATAAGCACATTTATGAATACTTATTTATCTGAAGCTGTATATGGCCAGACTATTTCAAAAGTTCTGACTTTCACAATAAAACCCATAATGTTTTTTTTTTTTTTACACAATGCCGTAATCCTTGAACATATATACTCATCAGATGTTGCATTGTAGTCCTATAGTGTAAATCATTTGCTAATGCTTAATTTCCATTAAGTTATTACATAAAATAGTACATTGTCAGGCGAAAATGAAAGAAAAAGAAAATTTTGCTGTATTTGAGATTAATTTACTAAGAAGCAGTGTCATCCACATGGAATATTTAACCTGAATTGGAATCTCACATGGGTTATCTACATTTTAATACCAAAATAAGCTTTGTAACTTGTTCAGAACTGCATAAAACCTTATGAATGAAAGGGAATGTTTTTGCAAGGGCAAAAAGGGCCTAGTTTTGAAGAGGCTCTAGAATTGTCCTTATACAAAGGATTTGTGGTGTCATAAAATTCCATGTTTTTCAATTTATAAAATTAACCGATCCTCCCACATGTCAAATCCTTCTCACTTCTGGCCTACTGCCAGTCATGTGAAATATGATTAGAGTCTGCACACGTTTGTTTTGCACACGGTTTCTATTGTATATTGCATTTATGCTGCAAGGATTGTTTGTGACATTCGTCAAAAATAGAAGCCCATCTTTAGCGAAGCAGAGCGGACAGCCGCTTCTGGGCCGCTTCCAACACGGCTCGCATCGCGTGTGGTGGAAGTGGAAGCATTGACTAGAGTGGCCGCGATCAGGGCGCTCCGGAGCCCGGAATGTGTCGCACATGCTCCGCACACACACCCAGTGGAATCCCGGCGTAAGAGAGAAGAAATAAATCTGTGTGTGCATTCCTCCCTCTGTGGTCCCTTCCGTTTTTCCCCCCATGGGGATATTTATGGGCTTTTTGCCCAGGGGAGAGGAGCAGGTTTAGTGAGTGGTGTTTGTTTCCTTGTGAAATATGAGCTGTACAACCCTTTGAGAATGTCATGTAATTAAGGGCTATATAAATAAACTTGACTTGAATCTGCATGCAGTTGCAAATTGCAATGTAGATCTAACTTTACATTGCCTGCCAACTGAGGGCAGCATACAAACTACTCCCCATTGCTACAGTAGCCTACTAAGTGCTCATCTCACTGATGATACTGAATCTCAAGTTTAAAATAAGTTTATTTTCTAGTTTGTGTTGTTTTGAATACATTTCCTCTACAATACAGTCTTATTTTGTGTGGTAGAACAATAAATGTAGGCTACACTCAAAATGAGACCGAAATGATCAGACCTATTTGTTTAGCCTAGTTATTGCTCTAGTTCAGTTGTGGGCCTAGCTCAAATGCTAGCATGACATTTCACAAAGAATTTAGTTTTCTACCATGCAAAAAGACTTCTGCTTCTGATGGCTATACTGACCACATTCTTCATGTGAAGAAATGTACAGCCAGCCACGATCATAAACTAACAGACTGGTTATGAACAGTAATGGTAAATCATATTGACGTTTTATAGGGGTGTCAATCGCAATCAACGCAAGATGGATGTTAGTCGTCGGTATGAATATCTCTCTGCACATGAGAGATACTCAACTGACCTGGAGAACGAACCTCTCAGATTTTACAGTCACATTGTTTTGATTCGTTAACAAAGACAATGCCTCATGGGAAAAGCAATAAGACAGATTTGTATTATTAGATATATTATTTGGTACGAATGCATTATATGATGTTAATGTGTTAAACTGTAATATGTTTTTATGTTTTATTATCATGTTATGTATAACAATCCAGTTAGTCCAGTTGGTCCTGTCTATAATTAATGGTTTCCTATGGCAACATAGGTTATATATATATAGGTTTTAATATTGGCATGTCCTGTGTAGGCTAATTCAGTGGTAAATTTGTATATTCCAGATATGAGCACATTCAGCACAACATAACATGGTCCTCCTGACCCTGTGCCCTTAATTGGAGTTGACTCAATACATTTAGTTTGCACACTTTGAGACAAGGGTGTTGCTTCACAAGGCCTTCCATGGCCTTCCTGCACACCGGTGTAATAAGGTCAAAGACTGGAATAACAGCAAACCTGTGTTTAAAGCGGTATCTGCAATAACAGTCATGGATGGAGGGCTTTGCCTTTGCTAGAGGGGTCTGCGGGGTATGCTGAAACAGGTGTGCTCAACGCGTAAACTATCATTCTTATTATCACAATCTTTTTTTGTGTGATTATTTTTGTTTTGAAACCAGTATTTCACTAATTCTGATTCATCTTATTTTATGTGGGGGACAACACCTTGGGCAAGCCGGGCCTTCAGCCATGGTGGTGATTGACTGGAAAGATGCAGGCCAATCAATCAATTAGTAAATCAATACAATTGGACTGTACAAGTGAGCTAGACAACTTTCTTCAAGTCACTTGTGAAAATATTAATATTTACAGTATGAGAACACTACAGTTAATAATAGCACAATATAACATGGTCCCAACCATGTGCCCTTAATAATTGGTGTCAACTGTACATATTTTAGTTAACATGTTGAGACACAGGTGTTCACATTATGTCTTCTGTAATGAGATCAAAGACTGGAATAACAACAAACCTGTGTTTAAAACTGGCTCCATCCAATCATCTCTGTCTTCAGTCATAGTTCCACTCTGGTCTGTAGAGATGGACGGTGTCTCTGTATAATTCTCACTCTTGATGGAGACAGGATTAGTGACCTTGATATCAGTCTCATTCAGGCCCTGAAGC